>JAUJYZ010001011.1:0-302989 GCA_033675265.1 Actinostola sp. cb2023
CGGTGGCTCGGTTTTACACAATAGCTCTCGACTTCTCCCAACTTCCCTCGTGTTTATATCAGGCTATGTAAACATGGGAAACGTTTTCTATTTGTTAAATGTATTCCAAAATTGATTAAAAGTGCATTTAGATAGCTATAAATATTGTCTTACTTACTAAAACCTTCTTCTAACTTGTATTTATTATTTGAATATACGATTAATCATAAAATAGCATTTTTATTGACTCGTTACGAGCTTGTTGTTGCTATAGCAACCACAAAGTTTCATGAAAATTGGTCATTTTCAAAGGCTTGTTTTGGAGCGCAGATAAAATAACCCAAGTCAATTTTCAAATATGTTTTAAAAACCACATTTAAAGAAATTACATACGACATTAGAAAAAAATTGGCGTTATGGCACATGGTAAAAAAAATATTTGAAATTTGGTCCTAAATCAGAGTATTGTCAATTTAAAAATTATGCCCTTTTCGCGGACAATATTCCTCTTCCGTGATTAAGATAAGAACAAACTATTAAGCTCTGGTAAGCAAGAAACACATCATTTTAGGGATTCTGGACTTAAAATGGTCTAGGTTTGTGTTAGTATGGACCACGAGACAAGTTACGAGTCACGGTTGACCAATGTATATTTTGGTCAATTTCAGGCCTGAGACGGCATATATGAACTTTTGGATTTTTCTCAAAAAGAAAAGTTATTTATGATAAACAAATTACACTACGAATCATCCCTATCGTAGGGCTACCTAGAAACATATTATGAGAGAAATCGATTTTTGAAACTGGCCGAATATTTACGATTTTGCTTCATAAATTTTGTGAAAATTATTTACTTCCTTTCAATGAAATTCCATAGACTTTAAACCTGTCTGCAAAGACGCGGTACCGAATTCTTTGGACTGATGTTTTTTTCCGTTCCTCTCGGCCTTCCTTTCTTCTTTGCGCAGCACGAGGTCGCGTCATTGGTTTTATTGACGCTTGAATCAATTGATTTACAAAGTTATTCTTTTGCGATTGAACATGGCACTGAATCACTATAGTCCCATGGACGGTCCCTGTAAAGAACACCTACCTTGTACGTTATTTCGTGAATGAATCTATTGTAGCCACTTGCCTCAGTTGTTCAAAGCTCGCATTCAAGAAATATATATATTTCTTTCATTGAAATTTCTCAATATAAAGATGAAACATGACCATATAAACATCGATATGTTTTGCATTTCTGATTAACGTGACACCTTTTTAAATTACTGATAAACAACTATGTTTCCATTAGTTTCCATTTCTATACCCTTTTAAATATTAATTGATGTACTCGCTAATTGTTAGTGATGTTTAATTTTTTTTAAATCGAGCGAAAAAACTAGAGATAGATTTTTGGAATAAAGAAAATAATATAAGAAAAAAGGGAGGGGAGAGAAAGAAGAAATAGGAGGAACACACAAGGACAAGTCTATTTTGATATTTAGAGAGGGGATTTCTCGGCCGAAATATACGTGAATGTATAAAAGCTCGAGCTCTTTGCACCTCGTAGTAAAACTGATTGAGAACCTAACCATTCTGAATGAATAAATAAATAATCTAACAGTATTTCTAGGAGTCAATTAAACAAAGAGTTCATGAGTAAATTCAAAAACCTTAGTTGTCCAATCAACGAAACTGGGCATTTATGTAGAAAGATTAAAATCTCAAGAAAGGTTATAGCTCTCATAGTCGAAAAGAGTTTCAATTTAGCGCGTGTTTTATCTGAATACTGACCTTTCTTTCAGCAGTTTGGATACGAACTTGGTACTGTCCCGATTCTCTGTTCTAATATAGAAACACCTGCAACGATGTCAAAGTGTGACTATAATAAGCAAAAACAGTTATAAAGGAATAAAGATTATTATTATTATATTATTATTGTTATTATGGGGTTTGTCTCTGACTTCCAGTTTTATCAATGGCCTTTTATTACTCATTTTATTACTATTCAGTTAACTAAAAGACAGAGACAAGCACCATAATAATGATTCATAAACCTGACTGCAACTTCAAGAATTATAAGCTAAAACATGGCTTGTTATTTTAATGAAACTGAATGAAATCCAGAAAAATTTGCAAAATATGGTTGTAGACATCACAAAGTTCTTTAAACTCGCCGAATGTTTTTATTTGCTAGGAAACGATTAAATTTGAACTCAGTATGATACATAAATACAAAAATGTAATAGATTAGATTACACGGAAAATAGCTCGATTTCAGGCTATCTTACATGGGGCCAATTTTAACACGGAAAACTACAATAAACCGGCACCAAATTGACAGATAAAGATAATAGTTTTTTTGAAAAAGTGTTTTTCATTTCAGTACGTAAAGATAAATTGAGTGCAAAAAGATAAATTGAGTGCAAAAAGTTGTACTGAAAATTACAACCTTTCTCAATTATCATTGGCTAGTGAAACAATATAAAACTAGACGCTTTACAAGCGTTCTCCACAATGGCCACCTCTCCACAATGGCCACCTCTCCACAATGGCCACCTCTCCACAATGGCCACCCTCTCCACAATGGCCACCTCTACACAATGGCCACCTCTCCACAATGGCCACCTCTCCACAATGGCTACCTCTCCACAATGGCCACCTCTCCACAATGGCCACCTCTCCACAACGGCCATCTCTCAACACTGGCCACCTCTCCACAATGGTTGACTGTATTTTGTTCAACTTGATTGGGAATATCGCTCGTGCCCTGGTGCGATTAAGTACTGGGATACACAATCTCGTCCCCAGAGCCTGCGTTACTTTCGGCCAGCGACGAGAACGTAAGCTCTGGCATAATCCATTTTTGGGAACAGGATTTCTTGTTCTTCCGGTTTTAGAGCGCATGCGCAAGTTAGCTGGGCAGTTGGTTGTTGTCGATTCAAATTTGTCGATTTCAGTTTCAGTGGAATCCTTCGAAAGGTTTCATTAGGGAATAGAGTACGCTTTAAAAGCACTTGGTAAAGAAGATACAACAGTGAAAGAAGCGCAGTATCTGAAGTCTTTATTAAAAGCAGTGGTTTTACAGCAGAAGGATATGCGAACAGTTCTTCCTACGGGTTTATATTTACTCGTGTCTACTTTACATATCAGTTAATCATTTGAATCTATCATCTTCATCTTCTCTAGTTATTGTTGTCTCTCCTTCAAATGTATTTCTTTTGAATCTTTCGCCTTCGTAAGCACCTCGATTGGCACCGCCTTTCAGTTGCTAGCCTAAGAATATTAGATTTACGATCGACATATGTTCTTTGAATAACCATCACTCTTAAGCTTCGTGTAAATTTTGAGCTTCGTTTGAAAACTTTCCAAGACACTTCGAGATACATATAAGCTTAGATAAACTGGATTTTTCTCTGTGCTGAGATATTTTAATATTGCAGATCGAGGCGACATGTTTAAAATAACATGTCAATGAAACCGTTGAAAATGTTAATTTTTGTTTTGAACGGAAGTTGGGACACCGGTTGTTTTGACAACTCAATTTTCATTGGATATATTTCATTTCCGGAATCTTGCGCGTGCGTAGTTTCTAAAATGGAATAGCCAATCAAATTGTCTCAAAAATGGATTATGCCAGAGCCTACGTTCTTCGCCGCTGGTCGAAAGTAACGCAGGCTCTGGGGGGACGAGATTGTGGGATACACTGCATACGCATGCGTATGGGCCTCCACCTTTCATTCGCGAGGGAGCTGTAAAGAACGAAGAAATCAGGAACGATGGTCGCTACGTAGCGAATGGCTTTGCTCGATCAGGGTCAAAATTATGTCAACACGGCCTAAGATATTCGCGAACTGAACTGACAGAGACACAGGGAAAGCCTTTAGCAGTTATACAAAAGTGAAGTTAAACTGTAAAGAAAATCATTACAAAATTAACCTGGATTTTCAGTTGAAAGCAACGACTACGAAGCTCAGTTCAGTGTTTGGTTACTTGTTGCGTGACTCGTACATAAACTTTATTTTTAAACGTGTCAGACTTCTAGCGTACCACAAGTGGTACACTAATCGGGGACACTTAATTCGGTTAAGCACAATTACAGATACAAATAGATATATGAAAAGGAAAAAAATGAATGATTGTCCCAAATTCAACATCTCGCATGTTTAGATCAGAGTACAGTAAAAACCCGCGAGTAAGAACCTAGTTTTTAAGAACCTGTTAGGCTAAAATTTGCCAGTTATACCCCCTCTATTCAAGAACCTGTTTAGCCTAAAATTTGAAACAGGTTCTTATTTTCTAAAATCTATATAAAAAGATGTGTACACTTGGGTGAATAAGATAGATCAACATTTTTGGAGACACAGGTGCCTTATTACAGTACTCCAATTCAATACAATGTAAATGCCAATGTTGAAAATCAAATAGAATTGTTATTGTTGTAATTACACATAAATACTGTATATATATATTGTTTATACTGTATCTCCATGGTTACACATCAGCATATGGAAGAGTCTGTAGAATGATGAACATTCGAACCAGGGTAACCATACAGTATTAAATGTTTATAAAAAAGCTGGAAATGAATGACATGATATAGCTATATATAAAGGTAACTATGCTAAGTACTTATAGTTTATAGTTATATGTGGCTACTGTGAGGCAGCTGGAGGGGTTGGCAGAGGTGGAGTGTGTGGTGTTTTATTGGTGTATGTCACGGAACAACTTTTCATGGGGGGGGAGGGTGTGATGGTAGGGGATGATGAAAGGTATGATGTTTCGAGTGGGGGGTGGGGGTTCAGGGCCTGGGGTCGGGGGGAAGAGAAGGGAGTGTTGGGTAAGAGGGAGGACTTTTTCAAATTCTTTGGTGATGGAGGTGTTAGGGTAACCTCTGGTCAGGAGTATGAGTCGGAGTCGGTGAAGTTGTTTAAGTAGAAGTAAGTCGTCAGTGATGGGGCGTCTGTATCGGAGGGCCTGGCTGAAAATGGTGCCTGCTTTGCATCTATGGGGATGGTATGAGGAATGGTGAAGGAGGAGTGTGCTGTCGGTGGGTTTGGTGTAAAGGGTGGATAAGAGTTGACCTTCTTGGTTAATGTAGATGGTGGTGTCCAGGAAATCAATTCTATGGGGGGATAGTATGTGTTGGAACTTAATGGTAGGGTGATAGGAATTTAACAAGAAACTTGTTAAATAGCTTTGAAAACTCAATACGGATATGGCCCACAATTTGTCCGCATTCATTTCTCACAGCAACAGCATACTTATCATGACTATTGTTCTCTTCGATTTCACATTGCATCACCTCGCCAACACAAATACTTCCATCACCCTTGAACGGTATGCGTGGTAACCACGAACACTTGACTCAACAAAAACCTCATATTCTTCAGCCATTATAGTGTCGTTATTTTCGTCGATCAAACTTTACGATATTTTGTCAAGAAACCCTTGAAAAGACGACAACAACACAGTATTTCCCTCGATGGTTGCAAGATGGCTACTGTATTTGCTTCGTGACACCGCTGACCATTTGTATTGACTGAACCAAAAGGCTGGGTCATTTCCTGTCTTGTTTCAGCTACAACCGGAAATGATCTGGTATCGTGAGCTCATGGGTAGAATTGGTCCAAAGCACCCCCAAACTCATACTACACATCTGCCCTGACTTTCCAAGAGGTTTCGCCGGATGTACACGAGTTACTAGGTTGAACTCATGGGTAGACTAGGGTGAACTCATGGGTAGAATTGGTCCAAAGCACCCCCAAACTCATACTACACATCTGCCCTGACTTTCCAAGAGGTTTCGCCGGATGTACACGAGTTACTAGGTTGAACTCATGGGTAGACTAGGGTGAACTCATGGGTAGAATTGGTCCAAAGCACCCCCAAACTCATACTACACATCTGCCCTGACTTTCCAAGAGGTTTCGCCGGATGTACACGAGTTACTAGGTTGAACTCATGGGTAGACTAGGGTGAACTCATGGGTAGACTAGGGTGAACTCATGGGTAGACTAGGGTGAACTCATGGGTAGAATTGGTCCAAAGCACCCCCAAAGTCATCTAATAATTTTATGAGGATTTAATACTGTACTCTGTTAGAGGTGACTGTAAGTTGGACTAGGTACAGTCTGTATTACAATACACAGTATATAATGTTATGTTATGAATAAGAACTACAAAATTTGATCAATGCTATATTTTCTTTCATGAATTTCTTTATAAACACTTAATACATGGAATGCAGATGTTATATTATAAGGAATACAGGCTGAATACCACTAAATTCTATTAGCTACAATGTATTTTTTTTCTTTAGAAAGTAAGAACCTATTTAAGAACCTAAATAGCCTCAATTTGTGCTAAGTACCATTTATATAAGAACCTGTTTAGGCTAACTTGGGAAAACTAGGTTCTTACTCGCGGGTTTTTTACTGTACATAAAACGGAAAACTGTTTTATATTCCTTAAGATATAGCATGCATTATGAATGGTGAACTCAATAATATTTAGCCAAATACATTATTTACACAGAATCGTAATGTCATGGAAGGCCAAGAAACTCATATATCTTGTGCAAACGTAAAACATATTTTCATTAATTGACCACCATTGACAAACATGCCAAAATGTTTACTTGGCATATTTCAACTAAGCCGATTGAAATCAATGATGCCTTACATCATCATTGATTTCAATCGGCTTAGTTGTCAGATGTCAAGTCAATACTTTTATAGTACGACTTGTTGGTGGTGTATTTCATTACAGCTGATTTTATCGCCATTTTATGAATTTTCTGACGACGTTGTTTGAGGAACAAATGTTAGGCTTAGTCACTACATTTTCCTGTACTTTCCAATGGGTGTGGTGTAGTGGTGTGCTCGATCACCTTCTACACTGCAGTTGTTTCCAAGTGTGGTCCATTGTCTGAGATGTCAATTTCTATTCCTGTACCTCTATTGTAGGCATCTTTTATTAATCTAGCTGTAACAGGTTTTCAGTGTCCTGTACTTCTCATTGGGTGTGGTGTAGTGGTGTGTTCGATCACCTTCTACACTGTAGTTTATAAGTGTAGTCGATTGTCTGAGTTGTCAACTTCTATTCCTGTACCTCTATTGTAGGCATCTTTTATTAATCTAGCTGTAACAGGTTTACAGTGTCCTGTACTTCTCATTGGGTGTGTGTAGTGGTGTGTTCGATCACCTTCTACACTGTAGTTTATAAGTGTAGTCGATTGTCTGAGATGTCAATTTCTATTCCTGTACCTCTATTGTAGGCATCTTTTATTAATCTAGCTGTAACAGGTTTTCAGTGTCCTGTACTTCTCATTGGGTGTGGTGTAGTGGTGTGTTCGATCACCTTCTACACTGTAGTTTATAAGTGTAGTCGATTGTCTGAGATGTCAACTTCTATTCCTGTACCTCTATTGTAGGCATCTTTTATTAATCTAGCTGTAACAGGTTTTCAGTGTCCTGTACTTCTCATTGGGTGTGGTGTAGTGGTGTGTTCGATCACCTTCTACACTGTAGTTTATAAGTGTAGTCGATTGTCTGAGATGTCAATTTCTATTCCTGTACCTCTATTGTAGGCATCTTTTATTAATCTAGCTGTAACAGGTTTTCAGTGTCCTGTACTTCTCATTGGGTGTGGTGTAGTGGTGTGTTCGATCACCTTCTACACTGTAGTTTATAAGTGTAGTCGATTGTCTGAGATGTCAATTTCTATTCCTGTACCTCTATTGTAGGCATCTTTTATTAATCTAGCTGTAACAGGTTTTCAGTGTCCTGTACTTCTCATTGGGTGTGGTGTAGTGGTGTGTTCGATCACCTTCTACACTGTAGTTTATAAGTGTAGTCGATTGTCTGAGATGTCAACTTCTATTCCTGTACCTCTATTGTAGGCATCTTTTATTAATCCGAGCTGTAACAGGTTTTCAGTGTCCTGTACTTCTCATTGGGTGTGGTGTAGTGGTGTGTTCGATCACCTTCTACACTGTAGTTTATAAGTGTAGTCGATTGTCTGAGTTGTCAACTTCTATTCCTGTACCTCTATTGTAGGCATCTTTTATTAATCTAGCTGCAACAGGTTTTCAGTGTCCTGTACTTCTCATTTGGGTGTGGTGTAGTGGTGTGTTCGATCACCTTCTACACTGTAGTTTATAAGTGTAGTCGATTGTCTGAGATGTCAATTTCTATTCCTGTACCTCTATTGTAGGCATCTTTTATTAATCTAGCTGTAACAGGTTTACAGTGTCCTGTACTTCTCATTGGGTGTGGTGTAGTGGTGTGTTCGATCACCTTCTACACTGTAGTTTATAAGTGTAGTCGATTGTCTGAGTTGTCAACTTCTATTCTTGTATCTCTATTGTAGGCATCTTTTATTAATCTAGCTGTAACAGGTTTTCAGTGTCCTGTACTTCTCATTGGGTGTGGTGTAGTGGTGTGTTCGATCACCTTCTACACTGTAGTTTATAAGTGTAGTCGATTGTCTGAGATGTCAACTTCTATTCCTGTACCTCTATTGTAGGCATCTTTTATTAATCTAGCTGCAACAGGTTTTCAGTGTCCTGTACTTCTCATTGGGTGTGGTGTAGTGGTGTGTTCGATCACCTTCTACACTGTAGTTTATAAGTGTAGTCGATTGTCTGAGATGTCAACTTCTATTCCTGTACCTCTATTGTAGGCATCTTTTATTAATCTAGCTGTAACAGGTTTTCAGTGTCCTGTACTTCTCATTGGGTGTGGTGTAGTGGTGTGTTCGATCACCTTCTACACTGTAGTTTATAAGTGTAGTCGATTGTCTGAGTTGTCAACTTCTATTCTTGTATCTCTATTGTAGGCATCTTTTATTAATCTAGCTGTAACAGGTTTTCAGTGTCCTGTGCTTCTCATTGGGTGTGGTGTAGTGGTGTGTTCGATCACCTTCTACACTGTAGTTTATAAGTGTAGTCGATTGTCTGAGATGTCAATTTCTATTCCTGTACCTCTATTGTAGGCATCTTTTATTAATCTAGCTGTAACAGGTTTTCAGTGTCCTGTACTTCTCATTGGGTGTGGTGTAGTGGTGTGTTCGATCACCTTCTACACTGTAGTTTATAAGTGTAGTCGATTGTCTGAGATGTCAACTTCTATTCCTGTACCTCTATTGTAGGCATCTTTTATTAATCTAGCTGCAACAGGTTTTCAGTGTCCTGTACTTCTCATTGGGTGTGGTGTAGTGGTGTGTTCGATCACCTTCTACACTGTAGTTTATAAGTGTAGTCGATTGTCTGAGATGTCAATTTCTATTCCTGTACCTCTATTGTAGGCATCTTTTATTAATCTAGCTGTAACAGGTTTTCAGTGTCCTGTACTTCTCATTGGGTGTGGTGTAGTGGTGTGTTCGATCACCTTCTACACTGTAGTTTATAAGTGTAGTCGATTGTCTGAGATGTCAATTTCTATTCCTGTACCTCTATTGTAGGCATCTTTTATTAATCTCTAGCTGTAACAGGTTTACAGTGTCCTGTACTTCTCATTGGGTGTGGTGTAGTGGTGTGTTCGATCACCTTCTACACTGTAGTTTATAAGTGTAGTCGATTGTCTGAGATGTCAATTTCTATTCCTGTACCTCTATTGTAGGCATCTTTTATTAATCTAGCTGTAACAGGTTTTCAGTGTCCTGTACTTCTCATTGGGTGTGGTGTAGTGGTGTGTTCGATCACCTTCTACACTGTAGTTTATAAGTGTAGTCGATTGTCTGAGATGTCAACTTCTATTCCTGTACCTTCACATATTCCTGCTTGTAGTTCTTGTATTGGCTGTGGTTCCAAGTTATTTCTGTTGGTTTCTGGAATAGGCGTTGCTTTGCACAGTAATCTCTTTGCTGCTTCTCGAAAGTCTGCCAGGAAAACAATGTAAATGAAGGGACTGAAGCAGGAGTTGACGAGGGAGAAACGTAAAAATCACGAAACGAATTAGTCCAACACACCGAGTGAAACCAAATGCATTCTTATCAAAAGTACGCAAAAAGTTATATATAATACGTGGAAGATAGCAAAATGAATAAAGCAGTAACGAACACAACACCATTGTTACTATTCGTTTCGTTCGTTTGGCTCGTGCCAGTCTTTGCGCTGCAGAAATATGGGCTTGAATCGCTTGTGGCCTTGACAGTCCTTGTAAACTAAGAACGCTTGTTATGATAATGACGCAGAATGAAATGATAAGAAAAAAACGTTGAATACTGATCCAAATACTACGGTCTCCTGAACTGTTACACCTGTACATTGATTTACGTTTAATCGACGTTCGATATAACAGATGATGTGCTGATAGAGTCATCGCAATCAACCACGAGCAAGCAATTACTGCCACACGTTGCTTTAGTGTGTATGACCGTGGTATCTGCACAGTCAGTAGTCTGGTTACTCTGAATCGCTCAATGCTGATTATCAAAAGAGTAACTAAGGAGAGCAACATCGAAACGTGACGGAGAAATGGATACGTTTTACAAAGGATATCGGCCACAACAGGAGAAGGTTCATTCCAAGAGCCACGGAAAAAGCGATAACGAGCATTAGAGAGACACGTCATGAGAACTACAAGAGTATCTGCCACGGCCATGTTGATGATCAAATGATGCAGGTTTCTTCTCACAGTGTATTTAACGGCGAGTAGGATGATAAAGAGGTTTCCAAAATCACCATATCCACCGACTAAGAACATTGTCACCATTTTCACAGTTCGTGCAATGTCCGCGTTAGTGTTGATGCAGGAATTGGACTCGTTCGTGGTTATGTTGGACACGTTCATCACTGCGACTGACTTACTGATGTAATTTTTTTTCTTTTCTTTCTACACCTGATTTCAGAAACGTTGTTCAAATAGTAAATTGTAAGTAGGAATAGTTATCACCATGATTAGCATGAAGCACATTTGAAGGACATTTGAACAGAAGAATAGTTTTCCTAATTGGACGAGTTGCAGTAAAAACGTTCCTAAGAAAGTTGTGAAAAAGATTGGAAAGTAAATGTTTTTTCATGGTGCGGCTAATTCAAGTGTTTTATTAAATATTCAGTGATGCACCCAAGTGCCGACCATTCTGATCAATACAGTCAAATAACTAATATTTAGTAATAATTGTGACAGCTGAAATGATTATTTTTTATTAAACTCTCGTACGTCGGTGTCTGTTATTGCATTCCAAGCGTTTTGTTTGGTTATCAATTATCAATTCATATAACCGTGGCTACAATACAATGAGATTTTCATCTGAGAGAAAATATTTCAATTCGCCAGAGATCGAGAGAGAACTTTTCTTTATATCGTTTTGGTAGTGGGATGGCGCGATTCCAGTTCCATAGTTCTCTAGTATACTGATTTTGACATTTTTGAAGAATTTCCAGTGCATGGACAAGTTTCTGAGCTGAGGTGGAAAGAGAAACAGTTCTTTGAAATCATGTTACAAGAAATTTATCCATGTTGTGAAGATTTTTGAAAAGTGACTGGGTGAAATACAAAATCGGTCACAAATGTCAAATATAATAAGATAAAGCTTGATTATGTTAGCTATGATTATTGTACACCGTAACTGTGCCGAGTAACTTTATTTTCAAATGTTTAGAGCAGATTTCGTAGGACATTGAAAAACGTACGGCTGGTGTTTTGGGGTTCAAGCGACAAACCTACAAAGACGCCGATATATTTATTATCCCATTGTATTTCTTCTGGTCAATTATAATTAAAATAATGAAATTATATTTACGCAGTCCATTGCGAAAATAATTTTATATTAACATTTGTTCAATTCAATTGCAAACTGCCTGGGAGACGGCGAGCGTTTTATTCAATATTGCATTAAATTTAGATCTCGTGAAATTTCTCAGGCTAACACTTTGGATTAAGAAGAAAGACTGTTCCAAACACCTTTGTATGCATTTATATATTACACTTGCTACCCAGTCTTGAAGTGTGTTGGGTGCCATACTAGTCACCATTGTAGTGTGGTGTTAGTTGAGTGCGTGTTGCTATTGAAAGGCGTTGATTACACTTGCTACCCAGTCTTAAAGAGAGGTGGGTACCATACTAGTCACCATTGTAGTGTGGTGTTAGTTGAGTGCGTGTTGCTATTGAAAGGCGTTGATTACACTTGCTACCCAGTCTTGAAGAGAGGTGGGTGCCATACTAGTCACCATTGTAGTGGTGGTGTTAGTTGAGTGCGTGTTGCTATTGAAAGGCGTTGATTACACTTGCTACCCAGTCTTAAAGAGAGGTGGGTGCCATACTAGTCACCATTGTAGTGTGGTGTTAGTTGAGTGCGTGTTGCTATTGAAAGGCGTTTATTACACTTGCTACCCAGTCTTGAAGAGAGGTGGGTGCCATACTAGTCACCATTGTAGTGTGGTGTTAGTTGAGTGCGTGTTGCTATTGAAAGGCGTTTATTACACTTGCTACCCAGTCTTGAAGAGAGGTGGGTGCCATACTAGTCACCATTGTAGTGGTGGTGTTAGTTCAGTGCGTGTTGCTATTGAAAGGCGTTGATTACACTTGCTACCCAGTCTTATAGAGAGGTGGGTGCCATACTAGTCACCATTGTAGTGTGGTGTTAGTTGAGTGCGTGTTGCTATTGAAAGGCGTTTATTACACTTGCTACCCAGTCTTGAAGAGAGGTGGGTGCCATACTAGTCACCATTGTAGTGTGGTGTTAGTTGAGTGCGTGTTGCTATTGAAAGGCGTTGATTACACTTGCTACCCAGTCTTGAAGAGAGGTGGGTGCCATACTAGTCACCATTGTAGTGTGGTGTTAGTTGAGTGCGTGTTGCTATTGAAAGGCGTTTATTACACTTGTTACCCAGTCTTGAAGAGAGGTGGGTGCCATACTAGTCACCATTGTAGTGGTGGTGTTAGTTGAGTGCGTGTTGCTATTGAAAGGCGTTGATTACACTTGCTACCCAGTCTTAAAGAGAGGTGGGTGCCATACTAGTCACCATTGTAGTGGTGGTGTTAGTTGAGTGCGTGTTGCTATTGAAAGGCGTTGATTACACTTGCTACCCAGTCTTAAAGAGAGGTGGGTGCCATACTAGTCACCATTGTAGTGTGGTGTTAGTTGAGTACGTGTTGCTATTGAAAGGCGTTGATTACACTTGCTACCCAGTCTTAAAGAGAGGTGGGTGCCATACTAGTCACCATTGTAGTGGTGGTGTTAGTTGAGTGCGTGTTGCTATTGAAAGGCGTTGATTACACTTGCTACCCAGTCTTAAAGAGAGGTGGATGCCATACTAGTCACCATTGTAGTGTGGTGTTAGTTGAGTGCGTGTTGCTATTGAAAGGCGTTGATTACACTTGCTACCCAGTCTTAAAGAGAGGTGGGTGCCATACTAGTCATCATTGTAGTGGTGGTGTTAGTTGAGTGCGTGTTGCTATTGAAAGGCGTTGATTACACTTGCTACCCAGTCTTGAAGAGAGGTGGGTGCCATACTAGTCACCATTGTAGTGGTGGTGTTAGTTGAGTGGTTGTTGCTATTGAAAGGCGTTGATTACACTTGCTACCCAGTCTTGAAGAGAGGTGGGTGCCATACTAGTCACCATTGTAGTGGTGGTGTTAGTTGAGTGCGTGTTGCTATTGAAAGGCGTTGATTACACTTGCTACCCAGTCTTATAGAGAGGTGGGTGCCATACTAGTCACCATTGTAGTGTGGTGTTAGTTGAGTGCGTGTTGCTATTGAAAGGCGTTTATTACACTTGCTACCCAGTCTTGAAGAGAGGTGGGTGCCATACTAGTCACCATTGTAGTGTGGTGTTAGTTGAGTGCGTGTTGCTATTGAAAGGCGTTGATTACACTTGCTACCCAGTCTTGAAGAGAGGTGGGTGCCATACTAGTCACCATTGTAGTGTGGTGTTAGTTGAGTGCGTGTTGCTATTGAAAGGCGTTTATTACACTTGTTACCCAGTCTTGAAGAGAGGTGGGTGCCATACTAGTCACCATTGTAGTGGTGGTGTTAGTTGAGTGCGTGTTGCTATTGAAAGGCGTTGATTACACTTGCTACCCAGTCTTAAAGAGAGGTGGGTGCCATACTAGTCACCATTGTAGTGGTGGTGTTAGTTGAGTGCGTGTTGCTATTGAAAGGCGTTGATTACACTTGCTACCCAGTCTTAAAGAGAGGTGGGTGCCATACTAGTCACCATTGTAGTGTGGTGTTAGTTGAGTACGTGTTGCTATTGAAAGGCGTTGATTACACTTGCTACCCAGTCTTAAAGAGAGGTGGGTGCCATACTAGTCACCATTGTAGTGGTGGTGTTAGTTGAGTGCGTGTTGCTATTGAAAGGCGTTGATTACACTTGCTACCCAGTCTTAAAGAGAGGTGGGTGCCATACTAGTCACCATTGTAGTGTGGTGTTAGTTGAGTGCGTGTTGCTATTGAAAGGCGTTGATTACACTTGCTACCCAGTCTTAAAGAGAGGTGGGTGCCATACTAGTCATCATTGTAGTGGTGGTGTTAGTTGAGTGCGTGTTGCTATTGAAAGGCGTTGATTACACTTGCTACCCAGTCTTGAAGAGAGGTGGGTGCCATACTAGTCACCATTGTAGTGGTGGTGTTAGTTGAGTGGTTGTTGCTATTGAAAGGCGTTGATTACACTTGCTACTCAGTCTTGAAGAGAGGTGGGTGCCAAACTAGTCACCATTGTAGTGGTGGTGTTAGTTGAGTGGTTGTTGCTATTGAAAGGCGTTTATTACACTTGTTACCCAGTCTTGAAGAGAGGTGGGTGCCATACTAGTCACCTTACGGTAGTCATCGATGTTTGATTGATTGGTCACATGCGAGCCCAACCTACGATTTTAACGACAAAGGGGGATATCCTGAATGTCAATATGAAATATCACTCCTGCGTAGACTAATCCCTCGGGTTTTTGGCTACGCCAAGATATCCGTGTAGACTAATCCCTTTGGATTTTGGTTACCACGAGGTATCGGTGTACACTAATCCCTCGGGTTTTTGGTTATGCCGAGATATCCGTGTAGACTAATCCTTCTCGATTTTGGTTACCACGAGGTATCGGTGTACACTAATCCCTCGGGTTTTTTGGTTATGCCGAGATATCCGTGTAGACTAATCCCTCTCGATTTTGGCTACCACGAGGTATCGGTGAACACTAATCCCTCGGGTTTTTGGTTATGCCGAGATATCATACATACATATACATTTTTACAATAACTTACAAATTTCTCGCGCGCTGATTGGTTAATTTTCATCATCAATAAGAGGACAGACAGATAAAAACAAAATGGCGCGTTCAAAGCTGAAGATCGATAGAGAAAAATTTCATCAATGGACGAATTTCCTTCGTTCCAAGTTGAATTTCTTGAGGAAATTTCAGATAAAAAACTATGCTTGTCTCTGGAGGAAGTTGAGTCCGAACAGAAAGTAAATGATAGCGTTCGCTTTGCGACACTAAATGACTACGAACTGCACGAAATAGTCAAGAAATTCGTAAGATCGAGAAATACAAGATGGTGTGTAAACATGCTTGAATAATTTTTGTTATTGTAAAAAAAAATTTGACATCACTTTTTTATGCGTCTGTCCTCTTATTGACGATAAATTTCGTCATAACATTGTACTTTGACAATGTTATGACGAAATTTATCGTCAATAAGAGGACAGACGCATAAAAAAGTGATGTCAAATATATAACATACATACATATAGTTTATTTAAACACGGTAAAATCATCAGTAACATACCAATATAAGTTGATATACAAACTAGACATTGCTATGGGCAATGTACACTCGTGCCCTGTTGAGAATGAGCTACATGTACTGACATGCTTCATTGGGATCCCTGTGGTAGTGTGGATACGAGTTTTTTATTTTTGCTTGAAAGCTTCCCTTTTCTACCTGGAACCAGCACATGTAGTTATCTTTCGTGATCAATGCCGTATGTTTTATATTTCGCTGTTAGAGTGAAAATATTTGAACATTTTAAAAGTAAAATCAAGAGACCATTATCTTGGTATATAAAAATGTATTCAACGAGTAAAGTTCAATGATTGATAGTGTTGTTGTCGGTCGATTTTTCATTTAGACTTCGAAATATAAAATACCATAAATATAAGCTTGTGGTTTCCTTTCTAGTAGAACACATAGACGTCCAGCTATTCGTGTGCTTATATCAGTTGGACGATAAGGATTTTCACTGAATGTGGCGTGTGTGTCAGTTGTATAATTGGGCTTCCTGTGGTTTCAGGTAGCCCAAGCGTAGAAATCAGTGGATCGTGACGTCTTTGGATTTTCGTTTTGGGTCGGGAATGAGCTCTGATAAAGCCTTCAAAGGGTATGAGATTCTCAAAAATGTCTTCACAACAGTAGTCTGAAAATTAAAGAACAAATTGGTGTAGAACTTTGAGCAAGAAATTCTGGTTTTGAGTGGTTTTGAGCGATTCGAAAATTTTGGTTCAGGTCATTTTATAGTTTTGTGTATGAGTTTGTTTGTTTCTAGAATACTAGAAATAAAGAATAATAGTTGTTGAAGTCCCCTGTGTAGTTTTCTTGAGGTTTTGAGTTGTATTTATTCGATGATGGGTCAGTTGTCTTGTGAATTTTGATGTGTTGACTAGCGCTGAACGGCGACCGATGAAGGGGATGCCCGGGCTCTGACTTGTTGCTTTATACCTCGTCTTTTTATCCTTCATTGGGCCAACACATTTAATTTCGCCACTCTTTAACATTGCGATTGTGCGAGACAATTCAGTAGTACAAAATTCCCTTCCTAATAGACACACCAGCTTTGACGTGACTATATCATGTTTTGGATTTGCCAAAGTCCCACATCGATTACGAGAAAGATAAATGTTTGTATATAAATAGTTCAATACATTTACATGTAGATACTAGGCCTCGGTACTAGGCGTTGCAAACCTTCTCCCCTTGCCCTCCCCCTTCTCTGATCCCCAACCCTCTCCCCTATTTATATTTGGGTCTCGATAGCATGTGACCGGATATTGCACAACTTTGCGATTTTCTGACATTGAAAAAAAAAAAAAAAAAAAAAAAAATACGCGTTGGATTTTATAACTCGTGCGGCCTACGGCCTGGGCACGAGTAATAATATATCAAATATATCAAATATAAGTTGATATACAGCCGTCAATCACAACGATAGAATGATCAAAGTATGTTTCCCATATCCATTCTATTCAATTGTTGGCGAACCCTCACAGCGAATACGTAAATAACATTCAGTCAAGAAGAACTTTCAAAGGTATACCAATTCAATTACTGAATTACATTCTTTAGATTAGTTGCACCCTTGTCCTGAGAACTGACTAAAGGGAAAACCAAAAGCACTCAACAATGTCAGCACTTTGCTCTCATTGCTTTGCTCAGCTCTACTGCAGTGTCAACGTATACTTGATTGAAATATTCTCGTTTAGTTTAGACCTACGATACAATCCCTCAACGATGAAGTATCTCGCATTTGTCAGTTTTCTCGTATTTGCCATAATGAGCAACACATGTGTAAACGGTGAATGCATTCGGAACATCCGTTTGGATGGGCGATGAGCCCGAGAAGCTTCAGCGCCCACAAAAGAAAGGTATTATCATGCACGGGTCACTATTCAAAGTGCAATCAGAAACCATGTTATTATATTGTTGCTGAAATTGTTTATTCTCGTCTATTTCAGAGTCCAAGGCTGATTCAGGTCCCGAGATCAGACCATTCCGGTTTCAGCGCGATATGAATTAAGAAAGAATCCATCCAAAGACCGTCGACACGCAACGACTAAGCTAGAAATGATAACATTTATTAAAGTTAAGCAAAATTAAGGGTTAAATACGTTAACATAACCATAGCGTGTAGAACGAGACGGAAAGTAATACAATGATGGAACAATAAAGGTTGATAAAAGGAACTACAGAAAAGTGTGTGGAATTGTTTTTTAACTACAGAAATCTTGTCTATATATCTCAGTCAGTGATTCACCATCAATACAGAACAGTTACATCAATTTGATACAAAGCTACCCATTGTACTGATATAATTCAGCTTGCTTTGAAACCCTCCCTTTTTTAATAGCATGAAAACGCATTTCCCTTTGTTTGTCTTGAAACTAAATTGCGTACAGCAAATACTGAATGCATGATATAATGATATAGTACACACACCATGTTCAATAATAATAAGCATTACTTAGAAACCGACTGACATTCTCCATGTATCGGTAGTGTTACGGACTCGGGATCGGTGAATCCACGAATTTGTTCAAAGCACGAGAGGTAACGAGGGGACTTTACTACGTAGATAGAATATAGCAAGGCAAGAGCTACTATAAGGACTACATGACACTTCATCTAACTATCCAACTATTATTCCTACTATAGCCAAAGACTACATGACACTTGATCTAACTATCCAACTATTATCCTACTATAACCACCATATCTGAGCTTCTCCTATTTATGAAAAACGACCGTGGGAAATGGTAAGTTCTAAGTGTCACTTCAGTTCTACTGAATTGTCCACAGGTTCTTTTCTACGTAAAGTTGGGCACGGCAAGGAAGAGAACTCTACTTGTTTGATCACTAAACAATCATGACGTTCAAATAAAGGATATTTCAATGCAATTTCTAAAGAAATTACTATTCTATTTTCTACTGATTTCTTTAACCTTGTTTTCCAAAAGCTAGACAAGCACATTATCATGACTGGTGTGTTGCTATGTTACTCTACAATCCATCAAGGCTGGCTGATTCACCATCAACACTGAACAGTGATTCTTTCATTTTTACTTTGTTCACTTTAATTTCGGTTTATATAAACTTTTGGTTTTGTTTTCAAAACTTGCCATGATTGTAAATCATGAAATCATTGGAGGAAATATCGTGTTCCCTATATTATTATAATATAATACTTGTATTAATTTAATAATTTAATTGTATTTCCACTCTAAAGCCGCATCTACACGAACAAGTTTTCCTTGACAAGGAAAAATTGACAATGTTTTGTCATCTACACGAGCAAGTTTTCCTTGACAAGGAAAAATTGGCGATGTTTTTGTCGTCTACGCGAGCAAGTTTTCCTTGTCAAGGAAAACTTGTCAAGGAAAACTTGCTCGTGTAGATGCGGCTTAACGATAAGACTTGCATCAGTAACATCACCGTCTGGGATTCCATTTACAAACTGAATGAAAGAGAACGCTCTGTACCCACTACAAACAATGATAATGCTCGAAGAAATGATTCCTTAACACATTTTATAAAGGAAACAATTCACAATATTTTCATTTACGTGAAGAAACATTTCTTTGTTTTCGACTTATTTTCGATGGTGATATGATCATGTATTCCGTTGTTATGTGCTAATTCATATCACTAACGATTAGTAGTAAGATAGAATATTTTTACTTTGATTGAAACTATGATCAAGAGTAATGGAAATATAAAATAGCATTCGTACAAAACGTCTAAATTGCTAAATGGCCAAATTTGAGATCTGCATGGTTACATTCACTTTAAACTCGCAAACCTTCCTTCACGGAACGAACGCAGAGAAAAAGGCGAAGATGAATTCGAACAAGAACTTAACGTAACCCTGACAATTGTCATGTACAACATGGAACCCTCTTTACAATTTGGTGAAGCGTAAGGGGAAATTTTCCCAATTGAATTTGGTTCAAAAAAGATGGCTTAGTACAGTTTGGCATTACATTTGAGCGCTGATAAAACATGAGCCCAAACTACGCACAATTGAAGTACAATGATAATTAATGGGAATCTGAATTTTTGTAGGATGCCTTATGGATTTATCTTTTATTTTTACTTTGCAATTGTTTACTTTAAAGTTAATTCGGATTAAATCAGTTCGTTGGAGGAAATATTGTTATGTTTTTGGTGTCACTCGTTACAGTAGAATATGATCACAAGATAAAATAATATATCATTACTATATTCTACTTGACGAATGGTATGGCTGTTCGTTGGAGGGACTATTGTTATGTTTTTGGTGTCGTTACAGTAGAATATGATCACAAGATAAAATAATATATCATTACTATATTCTACTTGACGAATGGTATGGCTGTTGGTTGGAGGGAATATTGTTATGTTTTTGGTGTCGTTACAATAGAATATGATCACAAGATAAAATAATATATCATTATTATACTTGTTCGATCGAATGGCTGTTCGTAAGGTCTGCTTGCTTAGGCCCGATTCAGACATGTAGCAACTTCGTTAGCCAACAATGGATAATGGGGAGTTTGCAGGTCTTGCCTGACATTTTAAATTTTAATCCAACAAAAACAAAAAACATAATATTTGAAAAGAGCACACCAAAGTTAGCAAATATTGAAATTTTGAAGTAATTTCGATGAATAGAGCGAAAGTTATGGGCGACCGAAGTTGGCTTTTTTCTTAACTGAGAAACGTACGGTGGTGGGCAAGCTGTTAAACTCCCCATTAAGCGTCTTGGTTGAACTAAATAATTTTGGTACATGTAACCGTACCTTTAAAAAGTTTCAAATTAAACTCGGGAACCTTCACACTATACAACGCAACAGAGAAAATCCAAGACAAATTTTAATAAAATCAAAAACGGTAACACTGACTTTGATTATTATTATTATCATTATGGTAGATACCTAAAGAAACCCTCTTCTTTTTGGTGCTACTTTATTCATCTGTTGAATCGTTACATTAGACTAGCTATCGTCGTGCACTTGTACTGAAACAGCGTGCATGCATACACGGCCATGACAACAGTCAATCATAGAGCTTCAAGCGGATTTTGATTGATCAAAATCCCGAGTTGGTACTACAGCAGGAGGATATTAGGTAAAACTAGACGCTTATTGATTATATCTATATTTATTGTTCATTGCGCCTTTTTCGCTCGTTAAATAAAGCTTATTGTATTTTATAATAATAATAATAATAATAATAATCTTTATTTTTATAGCGTTATTTCTTCTAAAAAAACATTTTTTTTAAAAACCAACATTTTATGATTGTATTCGTTTTCGTATGAGTGGGAAACCTACGGCACCGTGGTACTCAAATGGCTTCCTAGCTTTCTGGACCAAACAAAAAGCGTGCAGATGCATCTCATCCAATAGAGTCGTTTTCGTATGTGGGAAACCTATGGTACCGTGACACTCCAATGGCTTCCTTTCTGAACCAATCAAAACGCGTACAGATGCATCTCATCCAATAGAGTCGTTTTCGTATGAGTGGGAAACCTACGGTACCGTGGTACTCAAATGGCTTCCTAGCTTTCTGGACCAATCAAAAAGCGTGCAGATGCATCTCATCCAATAGAGTCGTTTTCGTATGTGTGGGAAACCTATGGTACCGT
The DNA here is from genome assembly GCA_033675265.1 of Actinostola sp. cb2023. Lineage (NCBI taxonomy): Eukaryota > Metazoa > Cnidaria > Anthozoa > Actiniaria > Actinostolidae > Actinostola > Actinostola sp. cb2023. The sequence continues at coordinate 21,303 of JAUJYZ010001011.1, forward strand.
GACACTCCAATGGCTTCCTTTCTGAACCAATCAAAACGCGTACAGATGCATCTCATCCAATAGAGTCGTTTTCGAATGAGGGAAACCTACGGCCATGAATGGACAAACTAAAAGAAGAGATGCTATCAACGAAGTCAATGGTCCCAATTCCATATCCAAAGTTAATATAATAATCAAACATTTGTTAGAAAAAGGGGGCCCCGGACACTCTTTTGGTAATATTGTATAATAAACAAGATTCCATGCAGATTTTGATAAAGAGTTTCTTTCGCAATAATTTCAATTCTGTAGTACTGTAGTTCTACAAGTAAGTATTGAACCATTCTTTCGAATCACGTGATTTATCCAAAGGATCGTCATCGCTATCTTTGTTCATTGAGTCACACCTCGACCGGGATGCATCATGGTACATATTCCAGGAAACATTGCTGGCATCGCCTTCACTTGTATCCATACTGACCGTGAGGAGGTCTGGTGCTGAGGATGCTCGTCCAATGTTGTAAGTATTTTTGGAGCAGTCCATGGCCAAATCGTGTTGGCATTGTTGGTAGGGGGTGGGGTCTAGAGGACTGGCAGGGTACGAGAGGACGTCCTGATACGGCTATGATATTTAAAAGACAACAATTACTTCATAGAAAATGCAAGTGTCTGGTTCTTATTTACGAAAAAAAAGATTTATTAACGTGTCAAGTGTTTATAGCAGTTCTGCTAGTACATTCTATATTCTATACACCAAACACTCATCTCTCATCTCACTAGTGGGGACACGACCCTCACACTCACTTCTTACTACATTCTATATTATACACACCCAACACTCATCTCACTAGTGGGGACACGACTCTCACACTCACTTCTCCCTACATTCTATATTATATACACCCAACACTCATCTCACTAGTGGGGATACGACTCTCACACTCACTTCTTACTACATTCTATATTCTATACACCCAACACTCATCTCACTAGTGGGGGCACGACTCTATTACTCACTCCTTACTACATTCTATATTCTATACATGCACCCAACACTCATCTCACTAGTGGGGACACGACTCTCACACTCATTTCTTACTACATTCTATATTCTGTACACCCAACACCCAACACCCATCTCACTAGTGGGGGCACGACTCTATTACTCACTCCTTACTACATTCTATATTCTATACACCCAACACTCATCTCACGAGTGGGGGCACGACTCTCACACTCACTGCTTACTACATTCTATATTCTATACACCCAACACTCATCTCACTAGTGGGGACACGACTCTCACACTCACTCCTTACTACATTCTATATTCTATACACCCAACACTCATCTCACTAGTGGGGACACGACTCTCACACTCACTCCTTACTACATTCTATATTCTATACACCCAACACTCATCTCACGAGTGGGGGCACGACTTTCACACTCACTTCTTACTACATTCTATATTCTATACACCCAACACTCATCTCACTAGTGGGGACACGACGCTCACACTCACTTCTTATTACATTCTATATTCTATACACCCAACACTCATCTCACTAGTGGGGGCACGACTTTCACACTCACTTCTTACTACATTCTATATTCTATACACCCAACACTCATCTCACTAGTGGGGACACGACGCTCACACTCACTTCTTATTACATTCTATATTCTATACACCAAACACTCATCTCACTAGTGGGGACACGACTCTCACACTCACTTCTTACTACATTCTATATTCTATACACCCAACACTCATCTCACTAGTGGGGGCACGACTCTATTATTCACTCCTTACTACATTCTATATTCTATACACCCAACACCTCACACTCACAGGTTCGTTTTTATTGAGGGAGGAAAACCGGAGTACCCGGAGAAAAACCCTCGAAGCAAGGGAGAGAACGAACTGACAAACTCAACCGCACATGAAACGCCTGGTTCGGGAATTGAACCAGGCACCACGGCCACCCTTTACTAAAATAAACAAATACCGTAAATCCTCTATTTAGCCCCCCGGGGGGGCTTATTTATTTCAAGCACTTTTGAGGGGGGGCTGAATAGAGGGAAGGAACTTAATAGAGGGAGGGAACTTATTAAATTTCGCGGAAAACCAGATATGTAGGTTATGCCAATTACGGTCTCGGGTACCATAGAGCAGATTTCGTATGACTGTGACAAACTTACGGCACGGACGTGTCGTGCCGTGACCGTGATGATTTAGGGTTTCGAATGAATTCGTGCCGTGACCGTGCCGTGCGCCGTGGTTTTTCACAGTCATACGAACTCTGCTCTAATTAATCACTTTATTGTAAATACGGTAATAAATACTGCACATGGTAACTAAGTTTATATGCACTATGCATGAGTCACGCGTATCGGACCGTTATGTATTTCATTGAAGTACGGTATATTATTATTATTATTATTATTATTATTGTTGTTGTTGTTGTTGTTGTTGTTGTTGTTGTTATTATTATTATTATCATCATCATTATTATTATTATTATTATTATTATCAGTATTATTATTATTATTATTATTATCAGTATTATTATTATCAGTATTATTATTATTATTATTATATCATCACATTACGTACTACGGTATCTTTGGGAAAAGCGGGAAGGGGGGGGGGGGGGCTTAAAAGAGGGAGGGGGCTTAATAAAAATCAAAAACGGGGGGCTTATTGGAAGGGGGGAGCTAAATAGAGGATTTACGGGGCAGTAAATAAATAAATATATTCTCAGTAGATCCACGAAGTGGCTATTCTTCTACTAGTCAGGTGGCTTAGCGCAAAAATTGGGCCAAATCGTGACAGAACGTACAAAAGCACCATACTTTGTACAAATGTTGTTTAGACCTATATAATCAATATTAGAAGGGGTGCCCACCGAAACTCTTTCTAATTAACAATTTATGGGCAGTTTATTTTTGTGAAAAATCGTTGTTTGGGCTTCCTGTGTCATAACGTACTCTTCCTTCGCCTGGAGGTTAAAATCGATAAAATAGTGAGAAGTTTAAGTAGTATTTAGTTAATTGAGTCGTAATAAATAATTATCCAACAGAAAAACCTGGAAAAAATTGATCCAGACTTAGTTTTATACTGTTGGCTTGAATACTAGTACCCAGGCTCCACGCGGCCATTTTAGGTTATTGACTTTTGTCAACTGAATTAAACGGCACAAGACTGGAAAACAATCAAGATAATCGTACATAAAGCCTTGCAAGCTTCCAGAAATATACTTTCTACTCCTAGAGGGATTCTAAAGCACACTTTTTCATTTTAGATTACATTTTCAATGTTACATTTGCAGCTAGTTGCAGAGGGGTATGCAACTCACACGTGCCTTGGCATATTTGCGCATCTAGTCGTGCATCCCGCTTTACAGCCACACGCACACTTGGGAAATCTCGGAGACTGTCATCCAAACTGGTGTCCTTGGTCTTCTTGAAGACCTTGAATCCTCGTCATTTTTTATCCATGAAAATCTCTCCAGCGATGGAATATCATGTTCCGTCTGATCGCTTATATCAGTACTGTCCAAACTCCAGCTTCAAATGGTATACCGGTTCTCAGAACATGTTGTAGAAGGGCATCCTAAGCATAAAGGTAAACAAATAAAAAACAAATTTGCATATGACTTTGCCGCACAGTACGGTCTTATGATGTTGTACGTTGGAGGGAGTTTCTACATTGCATGACCTGTTGTGCTTACAAAAAAAAACAATTCGGGTCTCATTGACAGATTCCAGAGGATTCAATTTGTCATACATAATTATGGTCAATATCTCAAGCTTTCGGAAGATTTCAGATTCAATTTGGAGCTGCTGAAATAGATCAGTAGCTAGAGATTCAAGCACTGGTGTCGCATTAGGGTATGCTTCCCATGCTTGCGAAGTCAGTCATTAGTGTTCTAATCAGTAGTTATTATTGTAATCCTGAAGGACCTACCGTGTATAAATAAAGATACATTATATATTATAAGTATACACTCATACAGGTACAGCTGTGCAAAATCGTAAGACCGTACTGTGCGGCAAAGTCATATACAAACGTTTTTTATTTGTTTACCCATTTATGTTTAGGATGCCCTTCTACAACATGTTCTGAGAACCGGTATACCATTTGAAGCTGGAGTTTGGACAGTACTGATATAAGCGATCAGACGGAACATGATATTCCATTGCCGGAGAGATTTTCATGGATAAGAAGAGATAAGGATACATGGACACCAGTTGGGATGACAATCTCCGAGGTTTCCCGAGTGTGACTGTAAAGCCGGGAAGGGGGTACTTTAGGATAGGTGCGCCTCTGATTCTGAGACTCTGGACCTGTTCCAGACAAAATAAATATAATTTTTCAACCCCATTTCAGACAACTGGCGAAAATAGGTACCCTGTTCCAGACTAAAAACGTAACAGTGTCATTTTGCAGTGGTAGACTTGATCGTGAATAATCGAGGACACTGTGGAAAAAATCGGACCTGTTCCAGAGTCAAACTGAGCGTAAAATATACCCCTGTTCCAGACAGAAATAGTCTTTGTATATATCCCGTTCCATGGTCAGAGGCAAAAACCATATCCTGTTGAGCGGCACATACCCAATCATGTACGATTCTATGCAAATATGCCAATGCTCGTGCGAGTTGTATGAGTTGCACATCCCTCTGCAACTGTAAATGTAAAATTGAAAATGTAATCTAAACTGGCTAATCTCGGCTGAATTAATTTGGCAAAGATGCATGATCTCGAAAAGGTGTGCTTTAAAATCACTCTAGGAGTAGAAAGTATATTTCTGGAAGCTTGCAAGGCTTTATGTACGATTATCTTGATTGTTTTCCAGTTTTGTGCCGTTTAATTCAAGTCAATGACCTAAAATGGCCGAGTGGAGCCTGGGTACTAGCATTCAAGCCAATAGTGTAAAAATAAGTCTGGATCAATTTTTTTCCAGGTTTTCTGTTGGATAATTATTTATCAGGACTCAATTAACTAAATACTACTTAATCTTCTCGCTATTTTATCGATTTTAACCTCCAGGCGAAGGAAGAGTACGTTATGACACAGGAAGCCCAAACAACGATTTTTCACAAAAATGAACTGCCCATAAATTGTTAATTAGAAAGAGTTTCGGTGGGCACCCCTTCTAATATTGATTATATAGGTATAAACAACATTTGTACAAAGTATGGTGCTTTTGTACGTTCTGTCACGATCATTTCACTAAGCCACCTGACTATACTGGCACTCACACTCACTACCACTACATTCGATATTTGATACATACAACACTCAAACTCACATGTTGATTTTTGCCGAGGGAGGAAAAACCGGAGAACCCGGTGAAAAAACCCTCGTGGAATGGTAGAGAACAACACATCAAACAAACTCAATTCACATATGACCCGAGCCGGGAATTGAACCCGGGCCACAGTGGTGAAAGGGCAGCTCGGACCATGCTACCCAATGCAGGACTGTACTGAAACGTTATAGCAAGATTCTTGTGTACACAACATACCTGGAAGGTAGGGTTTACAAAGGCTCTGTCGCCAGGGAAGGGCGTTGGAAGCACGTCGGCGTGATTAGCAGTTAGCTCCATCCTACTGGCTTTAGACAATTTCCATTTGACAACCGTTAAAACAACAACAACAAGAACCAACAGACAGACTAGAACTATAGGTATCGTGTAATTATCTGAGAAGAAGAAGGAAAACCATATCTTGAATTTATGATTGCAGTAACTAGTCTAATCATCTACAGTTAAAAACAAAAGCCCTGGTTGTCCATGTAATCATCAACAACGACAAGACCCAACAGACAGACTAGAACTATAGGTATCGTGTAATTACAGTCAAACCTGTATTAAGCGGACCTGTATTAAGCGGTCACCCTCTATTAAGCGGTCAGTTATAAAAGTCCCGAAATTTTCTCCTCACATTTACGTAAATGTGACCTATTATGCGGTCACCTGTATTAAGCGGACGCGGTCACCCTTTTTAAAAAGGCCCCAATGAGGCGTTTTTATTGTCTCTGACCTGTATTAAACGGTCACCCGGCTCGTAAACACGAAACAAATTATGATTTCAATCTCCTAACTATGTGCGGCCCTATTGCCTTGCACGGCAAATTTGTCTTTTATGAACTTGTTCTCATGCAGCCAAATATTGACAAGGAACCTCCGCCTCTACATTGACGTGTTTCCCCTTTATGGACATGAAGAGCTTTCTTTGTCACTACGCAAAGTCTACTTCATGACACTGAACTACGAGGCGCCAAATCCCAAATAAGCATATAACGGAGTTCTTTCCCGTTCAGCCCAACGATATGTAGACGATGTACATGTTGGCATTTGTGTTCACAGAAGTTTACATGGACGAAGCCTACGTACGTACGGGGCATGCATATTTTAGACATACTGTATTCGGTTGTTGTTACTGTTCCTTGATGTACATATAATGTTGGTTTTGTCATAAATAACATTGGGCTGAAATAATATGTTTATTGCCATTAGTATCTCTTATTTTGTGTATTTTCTAAAAACCTCTATTAAGCGGTCAACCTGTATTAATCGGTCAGTAGGCCATTCCCCGATGGTGACCGCTTAATACAGGTTTGACTGTATCTGAGAATAAGAAAATCAAAACCATATCTTGAATGTATGATTTTAGTAACCAATCGTCTACAGTTAAAAACCAAAATCCCTGGCCAATTATCCATGTAATATAACATGATGTAAATAATAAATCCATGTTCCCGTACGTCTGTAGTCTTATACATGCACAGATGACGTCAAAATGTGCTGGGAACAAAATAAAAATATATATACAGCGATTTGCAAAAATTCTGTAAAAGCAATATATATCGATATATCAATATATCGGGTGCATTGTGGGTAATTTCCATCATAAAATGGCTGAATAAGCCCTCTAAAGTTCACATTTTTCAATTGTTTTTTTCACATACATACTACAAAGGTTACTTGGGTTTAGATTCAGGTTTAATAATAGCTAAAATCAAAGAATTAGGATTATGCAAATTACTATATATCGATATATCGATCGATTAGGATTTTACAGAATTTTTGCAAATCGCTGTATATGTATATATGGACTATATATGGACTATACGGGGATACGGGGATGATCTGATCCGTTGGACAGGTTATGGTTTTTCGAGTTTCTGGTCATTTTCACATAGACAGATCTTGAACAGGGTAGGGTATTTATCACTTTCAACCTGACAAATATCGGTTTCTAATCAGTTTATTCTCGACCTCAAACCCGACGAATTTATTGACATGTTGATTATGACACTGATTACTCGTGGCTTAAGGCTTAAGGCCGGGCACGAGTTGAAAAACAATGCTCGTCTTTTTTTTTTGTTCAGGTCGCGAATTTGCAGAACGAGACAAGGAGTCTGACCACGATATGAGCCAGAGATGACCTCATGGTTTATGAACACGAGATATCTACAGCGCTATGATGACTAAGCACATTTCATCACAAGATGTCAAAACCTAGACTTGCTGGTTACAATTTTATAAAATGTAATCACGATGGTCGGTTGCTATGGAGTTTTCTAAACGTAATTTAGTTCGATTAAAACTATTCAAGGTTTTAGCACTTTCTGAAATAGTTCCCCAGAATCCAAGTATGTTTTTTCGATTTTGCTAGCCGATTATACAAAGTCTGAGCTGGCCGGTATTATGTTGTCGAGTACCGGGCGATTCCAAATTCTGCATGTTCTACCGAGTCACCCAACAAGTAACCAAACACTGATTTGATCACTATAATCGTTATCTCAGATCTAAACATTGAGAAACGTTTAAGTAGTGAATGCACTTATGATGACTAAGCACAATCTGCAATCGCATAAGTATGCCGGCGTCTTTCAAGCCAGTCGCTACGTAGTGACCATCGTTCCTGATCTCTTCGTTCTTCACAGCTCCCTCACGAATGGAAGGTGGAGGCCCATACGCATGCGTCTTTCATGCTGCAGTGCATCCCAGTACTCAATTGCACCAGGGCACGAGTGAACGCTCAATGAGCGTCTAGTTATATAAAGATCATCACAATAAACACTGTCAAGTATAGGTAAATTGTTATTTGTCTCAGAGGGATATGTCAGTAATTTTGTATAATAAATGATGCCTACGTTGACGTCACTGAATTACCATATCACGATTTCAAACCTTTATAACTCGCAAATGCGAAGGTGACGCGAAGTTTATATTATTGTTATATTTAGATTAATGTTCACACTATTATATTTAGATTATTAGATTATATTTATTTTACTCATTGTAAAGCGCCATTGGGTTATAAGGAAATGGCGCTATATAAGTTTTTGATTATTACATTATTATTATTATTATATAAAGTTGAACACTTTGTCTTGAACAGGGTATGGAAATTTGAGTTTTGTTGTCTTAAACAGGGTAAGGGTTTCAGAGCCCCAGTGGCACACCCCTACCCATCAAATTTGGGCGGCCGTTAGTAGAGGTTGGACTGTAATTACAATTACTCTATAGAGTACTAAATTCATGACGTCATAAAAAATAATTTTTGCTTTTATAAATTTTTGATTTCCAGTTCAGATATAATATCATGAAAGAAGTTCACACACCAATTTTTATGACAATCGGTTAAATAGCGGTCAAGATATGGCCAGTTGAATATATAATTTGCCTTAACAAATCACTGTATTTTCGGCTCCGTTCCTAACTAATTTATAAAAGCAAAATTAATTGTTTCGTGACGTCACACTTTAGTACTCTATAGACCTTTTTACCGATACGGCGGCCATCTTGAATTATGGAGAAATTATGGGATGCCCAGGGTGCAAGCTAGTAACATGTAGTAACCATTTGGCCATGAAAAACTACGAAAACCTAATTTAAAGCAATGAATTTGTACAAAATCATACAACAATACACAACACATGTAGATATTAAGTCATACAACACTATGGCTAGAGTGACATAGAAAAATAATATATTGACGCGACTCCACTCTCTACAGTTTTTGGGTCATTTGCACCCTGGGCATCCCATAATGTTTTAGCCAAAACAATAGAATCCAAAATGGCCGCCGTATCGGTAAAAAGGTCTATTCCGCTTACCTTTACTGTGTCTGGCAGACGTCATCACGCTTATTTCATTGGTTAGTTGGCACATGAATGTGTTTAGTTGATCAATACACGTGGTGTTCGATGGACAGGGGTTCGAGCTACATTCATTGATTTCTGTGCAAACAATAGATTAAAAACAAAGTTTTGAACATTTTTTGACGTCAAATCCATTGTCAATAAGAGTACAGACAATGGAAAACCGCTTGCGATTTCTTTTTTACAATAACAAAGTCAAAAAATCATCCAAAATCAAGGATAACGTTTGAAAGAAAAACGTTTCAAGCGCGCGCTGGCTCCGTGCGCGAGCGATTTTTCATTCTATGTGTATGTACTCTTATTGACAATGGCTGAGAGCCAATCAGATTGCGAGATTACGCTCTGTTATTATAAAAAGGGAGAGGGAGGTACAGGGAGAGGGAGGTACAGCGAGAGGCAGGTACAGGGAGAGGGAGGTACAGGTAGAGGGAGGTACAGGGAGAGGCAGGTACATGGAGAGGCAGGTACAGGGAGAGGGAGGTACAGGGAGAGACAGGTATAGGGAGAGGCAGGGAGAGGGAGAGGGAGGTACAGGGAGAGGGAGGTACAGGGAGAGGCAGGTACATGGAGAGGCAGGTACATGGAGAGGCAGGTACAGGGAGAGGGAGGTACAGGGAGAGGCAGGTATAGGGAGAGGCAGGTATAGGGAGAGGGAGGTACAGGGAGAGGGAGGTACAGTGAGAGGGAGGTACAAGGAGAGGGAGGTACATGGAGAGAGAGAGGTACACGGAGATGGAGGTACAGGGAGAGACAGGTACAGGGAGAGACAGGTACAGGGAGAGGTAGGTACAGGGAGAGGCAGGTACAGGGAGAGGGAGGTACAAGGAGAGGGAGGTACATGGAGAGAGAGGTACACGGAGATGGAGGTACAGGGAGAGACAGGTACAGGGAGAGACAGGTACAGGTAGAGGGAGGTACAGGGAGAGGCAGATACATGGAGAGGGAGGTACATGGAGAGGCAGGTACATGGAGAGGCAGGTACATGGAGAGGCAGGTACAGGTAGAGGGAGGTACAGGGAGAGGCAGGTATAGGGAGAGGCAGGTACAGGGAGAGGGAGGTACAGGGAGAGGGAGGTAAAGGGAGAGGGAGGTACAAGTAGAGGGAGGTACATGGAGAGAGAGGTACACGGAGATGGAGGTACAGGGAGAGACAGGTACAGGGAGACACAGGTACAGGGAGAGGTAGGTACAGGGAGTGGGAGGTACAGGGAGAGGGAGGTACAGGGAGAGACAGGTACAGGGAGAGGCAGGTACAGGGAGAGGGAGGTACAGGGAGAGACAGGTACAGGGAGAGGTAGGTACAGGGAGAGGCAGGTACAGGGAGAGGGAGGTACAGGGAGAGGGAGGTACAGGGAGAGACAGGTACAGGGAGAGGCAGGTACAGGGAGAGGGAGGTACAGGGAGAGACAGGTACAGGGAGAGACAGGTACAGGGAGAGGTAGGTACAGGGAGAGGCAGGTACAGGGAGATGGGGGTACAGGGAGAGGGAGGTACAGGGAGAGACAGGTACAGGGAGAGACAGGTACAGGGAGAGGTAGGTACATGGAGAGAGATAGGTACACGGAGATGGAGGTACAGGGAGAGACAGGTACAGGGAGAGGCAGGTACAGGGAGAGGGAGGTACAGGGAGAGACAGCTACAGGGAGAGGCAGGTACAGGGAGAGGGAGGTACAGGGAGAGACAGGTACAGGGAGAGACAGGTACAGGGAGAGGTAGGTTCAGGGAGAGGCAGGTACAGGGAGTGGGAGGTACAGGGAGAGGGAGGTACAGGGAGAGACAGGTACAGGGAGAGACAGGTACAGGGAGAGACAGGTACAGGGAGAGGTAGGTACAGGGAGAGGCAGGTACAGGGAGAGGGTGGTACAGGGATAGGGAGGTACAGGGAGAGACAGGTACAGGGAGAGGCAGGTACAGGGAGAAGGAGCTACAGGGAGAGGGAGGTACAGGGAGAGGCAGGTACAGGGAGAGGGAGGTACAGGGAGAGGGAGGTACATGGAGAGAGAGGTACATGGAGATGGAGGTACAGGGAGAAGGAGGTACAAGAAGAGGCAGGTACAGGGGAGAGGGAGGTACAGGGAGAGACAGGTACAGGGAGAGGGAGGTACAGGGAGAGACAGGTACAGGGAGAGACAGGTACAGGGATAGGTAGGTACAGGGAGAGGCAGGTACAGGGAGAGGGAGGTACAGGGAGAGGGAGGTACAGAGAGAGACAGGGAGAGGGAGAGGCAGGTACAGGGAGAGGGAGGTACAGGGAGAGGGAGGTACAGGGAGAGACAGGTACAGGGAGAGGGAGGTACAGGAAGAGGGAGGTACAGGGAGAGGCAGGTACAGGGAGAGGGAGGTACAGGGAGAGGGAGGTACAGGGAGAGGCAGGTACAGGGAGAGGGAGGTACAGGGAGAGGGAGGTACATGGAGAGAGAGGTACAGGGAGAGACAGGTATAGGGAGAGACAGGGAGAGGGAGAGGCAGGTACAGGGAGAGGGAGGTACAGGGAGAGGGAGGTACAGGGAGAGGCAGGTACAGGGAGAGGGAGGTACAGGGAGAGGGAGGTACATGGAGATGGAGGTACAGGGAGAGGGAGGTACAGGGAGAGACAGGGAGAGGGAGAGGCAGGTACAGGGAGAGGGAGGTACAGGGAGAGGGAGGTACATGGAGATGGAGGTACAGGGAGAGGCAGGTATAGGGAGAGACAGGGAGAGGGAGAGGCAGGTACAGGGAGAGGGAGGTACAGGGAGAGGGAGGTACATGGAGAGACAGGTACAGGGAGAGACAGGTACAGGGAGAGGCAGGTACAGGGAGAGGGAATAACAGGGAGAGGGAGGTACAGGGAGAGGCAGGTACAGGGAGAGGGAGGTACAGGGAGAGGGAGGTACATATGATGGAGGTACAGGGAGAAGGAGGTACAAGAAGAGGCAGGTACAGGGAGAGGGAGGTACAGGGAGAGACAGGTACAGGGAGAGACAGGTACAGGGAGAGGTAGGTACAGGGAGAGGCAGGTACAGGGAGAGGGAGGTACAGGGAGAGGGAGGTACAAAGAGAGACAGGGAGAGGGAGAGGCAGGTACAGGGAGAGGGAGGTACAGGGAGAGACAGGTACAGGGAGAGGGAGGTACAGGGAGAGACAGGTACAGGGAGAGGCAGCTACAGGGAGAGGGAGGTACAGGGAGAGGGAGGTACAGGGAGAGACAGGTACAGGGAGAGACAGGTACAGGGAGAGACAGGTACAGGGAGAGGTAGGTACAGGGAGAGGCAGGTACAGGGAGAGGGAGGTACAGGGATAGGGAGGTACAGGGAGAGACAGGTACAGGGAGAGGCAGGTACAGGGAGAAGGAGCTACAGGGAGAGGGAGGTACAGGGAGAGGCAGGTACAGGGAGAGGGAGGTACAGGGAGAGGGAGGTACATGGAGAGAGAGGTACATGGAGAAGGAGCTACAGGGAGAGGGAGGTACAGGGAGAGGCAGGTACAGGGAGAGGGAGGTACAGGGAGAGGGAGGTACATGGAGAGAGAGGTACATGGAGATGGAGGTACAGGGAGAAGGAGGTACAAGAAGAGGCAGGTACAGGGAGAGGGAGGTACAGGGAGAGACAGGTACAGGGAGAGGGAGGTACAGGGAGAGACAGGTACAGGGAGAGACAGGTACAGGGAGAGGTAGGTACAGGGAGAGGCAGGTACAGGGAGAGGGAGGTACAGGTAGAGGGAGGTACAGAGAGAGACAGGGAGAGGGAGAGGCAGGTATAAGGGAGAGGGAGGTAAAGGGAGAGGGAGGTACAGGGAGAGACAGGTACAGGGAGAGGGAGGTACAGGAAGAGGGAGGTACAGGGAGAGGCAGGTACAGGGAGAGGGAGGTACAGGGAGAGGGAGGTACAGGGGGAGAGGCAGGTACAGGGATAGGGAGGTACAGGGAGAGGGAGGTACATGGAGAGAGAGGTACAGGGAGAGGCAGGTATAGGGAGAGACAGGGAGAGGAGAGGCAGGTACAGGGAGAGGGAGGTACAGGGGAGAGGGAGGTACAGGGAGAGGCAGGTACAGGGAGAGGGAGGTACAGGGAGAGGGAGGTACATGGAGATGGAGGTACAGGGAGAGGGAGGTACAGGGAGAGACAGGGAGAGGGAGAGGCAGGTACAGGGAGAGGGAGGTACAGGGAGAGGGAGGTACATGGAGATGGAGGTACAGGGACAGGCAGGTATAGGGAGAGACAGGGAGAGGGAGAGGCAGGTACAGGGAGAGGGTGGTACAGGGAGAGGGAGGTACATGGAGAGACAGGTACAGGGAGAGACAGGTACAAGGAGAGGCAGGTACAGGGAGAGGGAGGTACAGAGAGAGGGAGGTACAGGGAGAGGCAGGTACAGGGAGAGGGAGGTACAGGGAGAGGGAGGTACATGGAGATGGAGGTACAAGGAGAGAAGGAGGTACAAGAAGAGGCAGGTACAGGGAGAGGGAGGTACAGGGAGAGACAGGTACAGGGAGAGACAGGTACAGGGAGAGGTAGGTACAGGGAGAGGCAGGTACAGGGAGAGGGAGGTGCAGGGAGAGGGAGGTACAGAGAGAGACAGGGAGAGGGAGAGGCAGGTACAGGGAGAGGGAGGTACAGGGAGAGACAGGTACAGGGAGAGGGAGGTACAGGGAGAGACAGGTACAGGGAGAGACAGGTACAGGGAGAGGTAGCTACAGGGAGAGGCAGGTACAGGGAGAGGGAGGTACAGGGAGAGGGAGGTACAGAGAGAGACAGGGAGAGGGAGAGGCAGGTACAGGGAGAGGGAGGTACAGGGAGAGGGAGGGAGAGACAGGTACAGGGAGAGGGAGGTACAGGGAGAGGGAGGTACAGGGAGAGGGAGGTACAGCGAGAGGCAGGTACAGGGAGAGGGAGGTACAGGGAGAGGTAGGTACAGGGAGAGGCAGGTACAGGGAGAGGGAGGTACAGGGATAGGGAGGTACAGGGAGAGACAGGTACAGGGAGAGGCAGGTAGGGGAGAAGGAGCTACAGGGAGAGGGAGGTACAGGGAGAGGCAGGTACAGGGAGAGGGAGGTACAGGGAGAGGGAGGTACATGGAGAGAGAGGTACATGGAGATGGAGGTACAGGGAGAAGGAGGTACAAGAAGAGGCAGGTACAGGGAGAGGGAGGTACAGGGAGAGACAGGTACAGGGAGAGGGAGGTACAGGGAGAGACAGGTACAGGGAGAGACAGGTACAGGGATAGGTAGGTACAGGGAGAGGCAGGTACAGGGAGAGGGAGGTACAGGGAGAGGGAGGTACAGAGAGAGACAGGGAGAGGGAGAGGCAGGTACAGGGAGAGGGAGGTACAGGGAGAGGGAGGTACAGGGAGAGACAGGTACAGGGAGAGGGAGGTACAGGAAGAGGGAGGTACAGGGAGAGGCAGGTACAGGGAGAGGGAGGTACAGGGAGAGGGAGGTACAGGGAGAGGCAGGTACAGGGAGAGGGAGGTACAGGGAGAGGGAGGTACATGGAGAGAGAGGTACAGGGAGAGACAGGTATAGGGAGAGACAGGGAGAGGGAGAGGCAGGTACAGGGAGAGGGAGGTACAGGGAGAGGGAGGTACAGGGAGAGGCAGGTACAGGGAGAGGGAGGTACAGGGAGAGGGAGGTACATGGAGATGGAGGTACAGGGAGAGGGAGGTACAGGGAGAGACAGGGAGAGGGAGAGGCAGGTACAGGGAGAGGGAGGTACAGGGAGAGGGAGGTACATGGAGATGGAGGTACAGGGAGAGGCAGGGGAGAGGGAGAGACAGGGAGAGGGAGAGGCAGGTACAGGGAGAGGGAGGTACAGGGAGAGGGAGGTACATGGAGAGACAGGTACAGGGAGAGACAGGTACAGGGAGAGGCAGGTACAGGGAGAGGGAATAACAGGGAGAGGGAGGTACAGGGAGAGGCAGGTACAGGGAGAGGGAGGTACAGGGAGAGGGAGGTACATATGATGGAGGTACAGGGAGAAGGAGGTACAAGAAGAGGCAGGTACAGGGAGAGGGAGGTACAGGGAGAGACAGGTACAGGGAGAGACAGGTACAGGGAGAGGTAGGTACAGGGAGAGGCAGGTACAGGGAGAGGGAGGTACAGGGAGAGGGAGGTACAAAGAGAGACAGGGAGAGGGAGAGGCAGGTACAGGGAGAGGGAGGTACAGGGAGAGACAGGTACAGGGAGAGGGAGGTACAGGGAGAGACAGGTACAGGGAGAGAGGCAGGTACAGGGAGAGACAGGTACAGGGAGAGGTAGGTACAGGGAGAGGCAGGTACAGGGAGAGGGAGGTACAGGGATAGGGAGGTACAGGGAGAGACAGGTACAGGGAGAGGCAGGTACAGGGAGAAGGAGCTACAGGGAGAGGGAGGTACAGGGAGAGGCAGGTACAGGGAGAGGGAGGTACAGGGAGAGGGAGGTACATGGAGAGAGAGGTACATGGAGAAGGAGCTACAGGGAGAGGGAGGTACAGGGAGAGGCAGGTATAGGGAGAGGGAGGTACAGGGAGAGGGAGGTACATGGAGAGAGAGGTACATGGAGATGGAGGTACAGGGAGAAGGAGGTACAAGAAGAGGCAGGTACAGGGAGAGGGAGGTACAGGGAGAGACAGGTACAGGGAGAGGGAGGTACAGGGAGAGACAGGTACAGGGAGAGACAGGTACAGGGAGAGGTAGGTACAGGGAGAGGCAGGTACAGGGAGAGGGAGGTACAGGTAGAGGGAGGTACAGAGAGAGACACGGGAGAGGGAGAGGCAGGTACAGGGAGAGGGAGGTAAAGGGAGAGGGAGGTACAGGGAGAGACAGGTACAGGGAGAGGGAGGTACAGGAAGAGGGAGGTACAGGGAGAGGCAGGTACAGGGAGAGGGAGGTACAGGGAGAGGGAGGTACAGGGAGAGGCAGGTACAGGGATAGGGAGGTACAGGGAGAGGGAGGTACATGGAGAGAGAGGTACAGGGAGAGGCAGGTATAGGGAGAGACAGGGAGAGGGAGAGGCAGGTACAGGGAGAGGGAGGTACAGGGAGAGGGAGGTACAGGGAGAGGCAGGTACAGGGAGAGGGAGGGAGAGGGAGAGGGAGGTACATGGAGATGGAGGTACAGGGAGAGGGAGGTACAGGGAGAGACAGGGAGAGGGAGAGGCAGGTACAGGGAGAGGGAGGTACAGGGAGAGGGAGGTACAGGGAGAGGGAGGTACATGGAGATGGAGGTACAGGGACAGGCAGGTATAGGGAGAGACAGGGAGAGGGAGAGGCAGGTACAGGGAGAGGGTGGTACAGGGAGAGGGAGGTACATGGAGAGACAGGTACAGGGAGAGACAGGTACAAGGAGAGGCAGGTACAGGGAGAGGGAGGTACAGAGAGAGGGAGGTACAGGGAGAGGCAGGTACAGGGAGAGGGAGGTACAGGGAGAGGGAGGTACATGGAGATGGAGGTACAAGGAGAAGGAGGTACAAGAAGAGGCAGGTACAGGGAGAGGGAGGTACAGGGAGAGACAGGTACAGGGAGAGACAGGTACAGGGAGAGGTAGGTACAGGGAGAGGCAGGTACAGGGAGAGGGAGGTGCAGGGAGAGGGAGGTACAGAGAGAGACAGGGAGAGGGAGAGGCAGGTACAGGGAGAGGGAGGTACAGGGAGAGACAGGTACAGGGAGAGGGAGGTACAGGGAGAGACAGGTACAGGGAGAGACAGGTACAGGGAGAGGTAGGTACAGGGAGAGGCAGGTACAGGGAGAGGGAGGTACAGGGAGAGGGAGGTACAGAGAGAGACAGGGAGAGGGAGAGGCAGGTACAGGGAGAGGGAGGTACAGGGAGAGGGAGGGAGAGACAGGTACAGGGAGAGGGAGGTACAGGGAGAGGGAGGTACAGGGAGAGGGAGGTACAGCGAGAGGCAGGTACAGGGAGAGGGAGGTACAGGGAGAGGGAGGTACATGGAGAGAGAGGTACAGGGAGAGGCAGGTATAGGGAGAGACAGGGAGAGGGAGAGGCAGGTACAGGGAGAGGGAGGTACAGGGAGAGGGACGTACAGGGAGAGGCAGGTACAGGGAGAGGGAGGTACAGGGAGAGGGAGGTACATGGAGAGGGAGGTACAGGGAGAGGGAGGTACAGGGAGAGACAGGGAGAGGGAGAGGCAGGTACAGGGAGAGGGAGGTACAGGGAGAGGGAGGTACATGGAGATGGAGGTACAGGGAGAGGCAGGTATAGGGAGAGACAGGGAGAGGGAGAGGCAGGTACAGGGAGAGGGAGGTACAGGGATAGGGAGGTACATGGAGAGACAGGTACAGGGAGAGACAGGTACAGGGAGAGGCAGGTACAGGGAGAGGGATGTACAGGGAGAGGGAGGTACAGGGAGAGGCAGGTACAGGGAGAGGGAGGTACAGGGAGAGGGAGGTACATGGAGATGGAGGTACAGGGAGAAGGAGGTACAAGAAGAGGCAGGTACAGGGAGAGGCAGGTACAGGGAGAGGGAGGTACAGGGAGAGACAGGTACAGGGAGAACAGACAGTTACAGGGAGAGGGAGGTACAGGGAGAGGCAGGTACATGGAGAGGCAGGTACAGGGAGAGGCAGGTACAGGGAGAGGGAGGTACAGGGAGAGACAGGTACAGGGAGAGGGAGGTACAGGGAGAGGCAGGTATAGGGAGAGGCAGGTACATGGAGAGGGAGGTACAGGGAGAGGCAGGTATAGGGAGAGGCAGGTACAGGGAGAGACAGGTACAGGGAGAGGGAGGTACAGGGAGAGGCAGGTACAGGGAGAGGCGGGTACAGGGAGAGGGAGGTACAGGGAGAGGCAGGTACAGGGAGAGGGAGGTACAGGGAGAGGCAGGTACAGGGAGAGGCAGGTACAGGGAGAGACAGGTACAGGGAGAGACAGGTACAGGGAGAGGGAGGTACAGGAAGAGGGAGGTACAGGGAGAAGCAGGTACAGGCAGAGGCAGGTACATGGAGAGGCAGGTACATGGAGAGACAGGTACAGGGAGAGGGAGGTACAGGGAGAGGGAGGTAGGTACAGGGAGAGGCAGGTACAGGGAGAGGGAGGTACAGGGAGAGGGAGGTACAGGGAGAGGGAGGTACAGGGAGAGGGAGGTACAGGGAGAGGCAGGTACAGGGAGAGGGAGGTACAGGGAGAGGGAGGTACAGGAAGAGGCAGGTACAGGGAGAGGGAGGTACAGGGAGAGGGAGGTACAGGGAGAGGGAGGTACAAGGAGAGGCAGGTACAGGGAGAGGCAGGTACAGGGAGAGGGAGGTACAGGGAGAGGGAGGTACAGGGAGAGAGAGGTACAGGGAGAGGGAGGTACAGGGAGAGGCAGGTACAGGGAGAGGCAGGTACAGGGAGAGACAGGTACAGGGAGAGGGAGGTACAGGAAGAGGGAGGTACAGGGAGAAGCAGGTACAGGCAGAGGCAGGTACATGGAGAGGCAGGTACATGGAGAGACAGGTACAGGGAAAGGGAGGTACAGGGAGAGGGAGGTACAGGGAGAGGCAGGTACAGGGAGAGGGAGGTACAGGGAGAGGGAGGTACAGGGAGAGGGAGGTACAGGGAGAGGGAGGTACAGGGAGAGGCAGGTACAGGGAGAGGGAGGTACAGGGAGAGGGAGGTACAGGAAGAGGCAGGTACAGGGAGAGGGAGGTACAGGGAGAGGGAGGTACAGGGAGAGGGAGGTACAGGGAGAGGGAGGTACAAGGAGAGGCAGGTACAGGGAGAGGGAGGTACAGGGAGAGGGAGGTACAGGGAGAGGGAGGTACAGGGAGAGGGAGGTACAGGGAGAGGGAGGTACAGGGAGAGGGAGGTACAGGGAGAGGGAGGTACAGGGAGAGGGAGGTACAGGAAGAGGCAGGTACAGGGAGAGGGAGGTACAGGGAGAGGGAGGTACAGGGAGAAGGAGGTACAGGGAGAGGCAGGTACAGGGAGAGGCAGGTACAGGGAGAGGCAGGTACAGGGAGAGGGAGGTACAGGGAGAGGGAGGTACAGGGAGAGGGAGGTACAGGGAGAGGCAGGTACAGGGAGAGGGAGGTACAGGGAGAGGGAGGTACAGGAAGAGGCAGGTACAGGGAGAGGGAGGTACAGGGAGAGGGAGGTACAGGGAGAGGGAGGTACATGGAGAGACAGGTACAGGGAGAGACAGGTACAGGGAGAGGCAGGTACAGGGAGAGGGAGGTACAGGGAGAGGGAGGTACAGGGAGAGGCAGGTACAGGGAGAGGGAGGTACAGGGAGAGGGAGGTACATGGAGATGGAGGTACAGGGAGAAGGAGGTACAAGAAGAGGCAGGTACAGGGAGAGGGAGGTACAGGGAGAGACAGGTACAGGGAGAGACAGGTACAGGGAGAGGTAGGTACAGGGAGAGGCAGGTACAGGGAGAGGGAGGTACAGGGAGAGGGAGGTACAGAGAGA
Source organism: Actinostola sp. cb2023 (assembly GCA_033675265.1). NCBI lineage: Eukaryota > Metazoa > Cnidaria > Anthozoa > Actiniaria > Actinostolidae > Actinostola > Actinostola sp. cb2023. The sequence continues at coordinate 40,818 of JAUJYZ010001011.1, forward strand.
GACAGGGAGAGGGAGAGGCAGGTACAGGGAGAGGGAGGTACAGGGAGAGACAGGTACAGGGAGAGGGAGGTACAGGGAGAGACAGGTACAGGGAGAGACAGGTACAGGGAGAGGTAGGTACAGGGAGAGGCAGGTACAGGGAGAGGGAGGTACAGGGAGAGGGAGGTACAGAGAGAGACAGGGAGAGGGGAGAGGCAGGTACAGGGAGAGGGAGGTACAGGGAGAGGGAGGGAGAGACAGGTACAGGGAGAGGGAGGTACAGGGAGAGGGAGGTACAGGGAGAGGGAGGTACAGGGAGAGGCAGGTACAGGGAGAGGCAGGTACAGGGAGAGGGAGGTACAGGGAGAGGGAGGTACATGGAGAGAGAGGTACAGGGAGAGGCAGGTATAGGGAGAGACAGGGAGAGGGAGAGGCAGGTACAGGGAGAGGGAGGTACAGGGAGAGGGACGTACAGGGAGAGGCAGGTACAGGGAGAGGGAGGTACAGGGATAGGGAGGTACATGGAGATGGAGGTACAGGGAGAGGGAGGTACAGGGAGAGACAGGGAGAGGGAGAGGCAGGTACAGGGAGAGGGAGGTACAGGGAGAGGGAGGTACAGGAAGAGGCAGGTACAGGGAGAGGGAGGTACAGGGAGAGGGAGGTACAGGGAGAGGGAGGTACATGGAGAGGGAGGTACAGGGAGAGGGAGGTACAGGGGAGAGGGCAGGTACAGGGAGAGGGAGGTACAGGGAGAGGGAGGTACAGGAAGAGGCAGGTACAGGGAGAGGGAGGTACAGGGAGAGGGAGGTACAGGGAGAGGGAGGTACAAGGAGAGGCAGGTACAGGGAGAGGCAGGTACAGGGAGAGGGAGGTACAGGGAGAGGGAGGTACAGGGAGAGGGAGGTACAGGGAGAGGGAGGTACAGGGAGAGGGAGGTACAGGGAGAGGGAGGTACAGGAAGAGGAGGTACAGGGAGAGGGAGGTACAGGGAGAGGGAGGTACAGGGAGAGGCAGGTACAGGGAGAGGCAGGTACACAGGTACAGGGAGAGGCAGGTACAGGGAGAGGCAGGTACAGGGAGAGGCAGGTACAGGGAGAGGCAGGTACATCTTTAGGACCATGAATAATGAAATACAAGGTTTCGTTTTGCTACTATATACCTGTTCGACATAGAAGACCAGTGTATCCCGGATGACAGGTACACAGGAATCCTGAAGGCATACTGACACACACGCCATGGTGACCACATATATTGGAAGGAAATGTCAAATCACTTTCGGCTACTCGGACTTGACAATGGTTGAATACTAAAAACACACACAACGTAGAAGCGTAAGTGAGTATTTATAAGAGTTAAGTACTACTAGGGAAAAGTAATTCCAGGGGTCAATTCAATAAAACTTTTACAAGTGTAATTTACAAGTCTAGCTATTGTTCTTGTCAGGTAAAACAATGGCTGCACTTGTAAATTACAGTTGTAAAGGTTTTATTGAATTGGCCCCAGGACCAAATGGCCCATGTCGCGCGCGAGCTTGAACGATTTACTTGTCCGACGTAAATTGAGCACGCCACCACCCAGTCATTATTCCACACGGATATCGACACGGACAGTGTAATTGACAATGAGATTTAGCCAAGAGAGCTACGTAGGGCAGACGGCGCAAATACTTCTCGATTCGTCTATCTGTGAATATTACATGCACTGAACTGCATTGCACAAATACCCACCATCAATAAAGGGGGGGGGCATTACAATCCCTCTCGGTCTCAGATTTCAGATTTCAGATGCCAACGGGAGGTTTGAAATACCGTAAATGTTTACCCAGAAAAAGTCCATTTAAAATGTAAAAACAAGCACTTTTGGAGGGGGGGGGGGGGGCCCAAAATCGTAAAGGAAAAATCGTAACCCCAATTTTTCTCCACATAAATTTCGCGGAAAACCGGAAATGTTTTTATACCAATTAAAGGGGTCCTTGATTAAAACTTTATCTAAATATAAAAAAAAGTCCACCAGAAAATGATAACCCAAAAAAAGGCCCATATTGTAATGTTCAAACCGTACTGTATCAAACTGTTGTATTCATTACAGTACGGTACGGTATATCATCACATTAGACGTGTACCCTGGTAAAGTGGAAATTACCAGGAAGAGGGGGGGGGGTCACAGTCGTCAGTCAAGCAACCAAGTCAGAGCTTAATAAAAATCGCTTTTCAAAAAAGGGACTAATTGGAGGGGTAACCCGACCCCCCATGAGGGTCCACATTGAGGCATTTACGTTAGGACTTAAACCTCATTCGCGATTAAAACTGAGGTACAGACTACAATAAAATTCAGGGGTCTGCATAAATAATTGCACTGGGATTATAAAGATATGCTATACTCTTACCTCTTTCACAAAAATCACCAGCATACCCAGGCCTACACTTGCAGTACATTAGTTCACCTTGCATAATACACTTGCCTCTATTCAGACATGGAGATGAATGACACCTGTCAATCATCTGGCAGTAGTAACCATGGTAGCCTGGACGACACTGACACCTGTAGCCGCTGGCCAAAGTCACGCACGATCCGCCGTTTTTACAAGTAGTATGGTCACATTCTATGCTTGATTGGCAACGCTCTCCATTGTACCCAGCACGGCAAATGCATTGGTAACCAGAGGGCGTGGCTCGACACGTGGCATTGTTCTTGCAGGGAGTATTACCGCACGTGGTGATTTCACAGTTTCTACCCGTCATCCCTTGCGGGCATGCACAGCTGTACCCAGTGTAAGGGTTCATGGAACATATACCATTGTTATTGCATAGGTTCGGGGTGCATAAGTCTAAGGATACATTACAAGTCTTTCCTGTGTACCCAGGGTAGCAGTGGCAATGGTAACCATTCTGCAGGTCGTTACAAGTGCCTCTATTGAGGCACGGGGCAGATAAGCAGTCGTTTATCGAGGTTTCGCACAATGTACCTGCAGATGGGAACAAAATGGCTCAATTAAATAATAAATAAATAAAGTAGTTTGTAGGGTTTCGTGATCGAAGTTTTACAGTTGATAAATGGATGGGTTACGAACCTGTAAATCCGGGGGGACAAACACACTGCACCTGGTTCACACCGTCAATACAGGTACCACCATGCGAACAGGGAGAGCTTGAACACTCATCGAGATTGACTGAGCAGTTAGCCCCCGTATACCCCGGGCCACATAAGCACGTGTACCCGTTCACTTGATCAATACAACTACTGCCATTATGAAGGCACGGCTGAGCGACACACTCGTTAATGTCTACTGCGCATGTCAATCCTTGGTAGCCCGCTGGACATCTGCAGGTAAATCCGTTGACCAAGTCGATGCACGTGCCTTGGTGCTGGCATGGTGTTGAAGCACAGTCGTCTATGTTGATGTCGCACTTCTGTCCAGAAAAACCTTAGAATACAAGATGGCAAGTTATTGTTATCATCATCATCATCATCATCATCAGTCATCAATCAACCACCACCATTCGTTCTTCCTTTCTTCGACCATTTAATTAAGGTTACAATCTTCCGCATCATCATCATCATCAGTTATCATTATCATCAATCATCATCATCAACCACTATTTGTTCTTCCTTTCTTCGACCATTCAATTAAGGTTACAATCTTCCGCATCATCATCATCATCAGTTATCATTATCATCAATCATCATCATCAACCACTATTTGTTCTTCCTTTCTTCGACCATTCAATTAAGGTTACAATCTTCCGCATCATCATCATCGTCAACGCCATCATTATCATCAATCATCATCATCAACTGGCCACTCGCTATTCATCCTATTTTGTTCAATTACATGTACGTCACTGAAATTACATGTATGTCACTGTCATACCATTGAATAACCAATAAGTCGTAACTATATCTCAAAAGCCTACCTGTAAGACAGACACACTCAAAGCTCCCTACACGATCCATACACGTGCCATTAACACAAGGTTCCGTAGAGCATTCATTGATGTCAATACCGCAGTGTCTGCCTGTGTATCCACTAAGGCATAAACACTGATAACTATTGACCCAGTCCCTACACGTCCCTCCGTGTCTGCAGGGAGAATGGGAACAATCATCGATATTGATTTCACATCGGCGACCCTTGAACCCAACTGCGCATGAGCAGACAAAATCGTTGACGTAATCGGTGCAGTTCCCTGAATTGTAGCAAGGATTGGCAGCACAGTCATCTATGTTGATCTCACAGTTTGTTCCTCCGTATCCAGGCTGACACAAACATTCGTACCGATCCACGTGGTCCACACATAACCCGCCATTTCTACACGGCGATGACGTACATTCATTGATATTAACCCTGCATGTACTGCCAGTGTAGCCTGCTTGACATGCGCACTGGTAGCCATTGATCAGGTCAGTGCAGTAGCCATTATTCCCACATGGCAAAGAGCTACACTCGTTGATGTCTACTGCGCAAGTGCGGCCTTGATAGCCAGGCGCACATTTGCACCGGAAGTCGTTAGCGAGGTCAAAGCACGTGGCATCGTTATTACATGGTGAATTACGACAGTCATCGATATCAACGTCACACAGGGTTCCCGCAAACCCTTTAGGACACACACAGGTATAGTTACTGATTCCATCTAAACATGTAGCGTTGTTATGGCAACTGTTGGACAGACAGTCATTGATATTGATTTGACAGTCCACCCCTGTGTATCCCAGTGGACAGACACAAGAGTAGTGGGTGCCATTTTGAGACACACATGTTCCACCATTGTTACACTGGAAGACAAGGCAGGTGTTATTATTATTAGCACATGTCCTGCCGTGGACACCCACACCACAGTGGCACTGGTAGTTATTGACCATGTCGACGCATTGTCCTCCATGGCAGGGTGAGGATTGACAGTCGTCAATGTCATGTTCACAGTTAGTCCCATTGTACCCATCCACACAGTGACACGTGTAGCTGTCCACAAGGTTGACACAAGTCCCTCCATTACGGCAAGGGTTGCTAGCACACTCATTGACATCTATATTACAGTCTTTACCAGTGTATCCTTTATGGCATGTACAGTTGTATCCATTGATAAGGTCAGTACAAGTTGCGCCGTATTTGCACGGGACACCCAGACAGTCATCTATATTGACAGCGCAGTCCTTACCCATGAACCCAGTTGGACAGACACACTGGAACCCACCCACTTGGTCTACACAGACACCTTGGTGCTTGCACGGGTTTACTGGCAGACAGTCATTAATGTTGGTCGCACAGAGCCTGCCAGTATAGCCACGGGCACAAACACATTGATATGAGTTGATACCATCCATACAAACAGCATTGTTCTTACAGTTATGTAGTTGGCATTCATCTATGTTAATGCTGCAGTTTTTACCAGTAAATCCAGCACTACAGATGCATCTATAGTCATTGACCATATCTCTACAGGTACCATTGTGAGTACATGGAGACACTAGGCAGTCATCTATATTGGTTTGACACTGGGCTCCATTGAATCCTGGTTCACAATTGCAGTGGTACTCATTGAGGAGATCCTTACATGTCCCTGGTTTAATTACAAGCAAAATTACAAATTAGAACAGGGAGAGCTTGAACACTCATTTGATTGAGATACACGCATCAAGAGTTGAAGACTTCCAGTAAGCGCGCAATGCATTGTGCGATTATTACAAAGGAAAAGTCAGCACCAAGTGAGCAAAAACATAGCTTGGGCTCCCTGTGTCTAAAATTGGTGCTCACTTTTCCTTTGTAATAATCTCACAATGCATTGCGCGCGTACCGGAAGTCTGGAACTCTTGATGGTTATATTGACTGAGCAGTTAGCCTCCATATACCCCTGTCCACATGAACACGTGTACCCACAGTTACTGTAAAAATTTACTCAGAGTCGTTTTCGTATGAGTGGGAAACCTACGGTACGGAGTTACGGTCACGGTACGGAATCGAAGACATCTATTCAACCAATCACAGGGCGCAAAATCATTGATCAACCAATCAGAATGCTTGGATAGTCATGCTTGGATAGTGATGGTCATCGCAGAGCACAACCACACTGTAACTACTTCTCTCATACGAAAACGACTCTATCCTACAGGTAAGCATGTAATCAATATATCAAGATATATCCATTCTCGTACCCAGACCCTTCTCAGCTCTGGTAAGAGACAAACCGGAAGACACAGATTCTAGGTCATCAGATATGTGCATGCTCAATATTTTCTAACTTCCGGTGACAAAATGACAGACTTCAGCAATGTTCTCACTGATGCTCTAATAAAACTTTCATCTACATTTCAGTTAAGTTAGAATATATTGAGCATGCGCATATCTGACGACCTAGAATCTGGGTCTTCCGGTTTGTCTCTTACCAGAGCCTTCGATTTTTCATTAGAAAGCTGAGAAGGGACTGGGTACGAGAATGAAGATATATCAAGACAAGTGTACTAAAGGGAAACATTCAGTACTTATTTTAATTATGCCAGTTTAATCATACCATTGATGATTTAATAATAGAAGTGCATGTACAATTTATTGATCAACTCTCTCTAGGAAGACACCCATCTATTAGCTAGACACCTCTATGACGAACAGCCCTTTTTCTGGTCCCTGCTGCATTGTTTCCTGTACATTCACTCTTTTTAAGGCAGACACCTCACTTATAAGCTGACCAGCAAAGTTGGTCCCGAGGGTGTCCAGCTTAAGAGAAGGTTGACTGGAACATGCAACACAATCTCATAATACAAACCTCCATGTTGACATGGTGATGACGCACATTCATCCACATCCATCTGACAGTTCACACCAGAGTACCCAGACGCACAGACGCACTTATATTCAGCTGATCCATCAGCGCACACCCCACCATTCTTACATGGGTTTCTATGGCATTCATTGATATTGACCTCACAGTTTTTCCCAGTATATCCCCTAATACATGTACAGTGATAGTTATTGACTTGGTCAATACATGTACTACCATGCTGGCATGGTTGACTGGCGCATTCGTTGATTTCCGTCTTGCAGTGTTTTCCAGCATACCCTGGTGTGCAGGTGCAGATGTACTCGTTCACTAGGTCTTGACACGTGGCACGGTTTTGACAGGGGTTGCTATGGCAATCGTCAATGTTGATTTCACATAGTGTACCACTGAAGCCGACTGGACAAATACAGCTAAACGAGTTGACCTGTAGAATATACAATAATCATGCTATTAATAATAATAATAACAATAATAATAATAATAATAATAACAATAATAATAATAATAATAATAATAATAGTAATAATAAAAACTTTATTCCTCAAAACAAATTATATAATAATAATAATAATAATAATAATAATAATAATAACAATAATAATAATAATAATAATAATAACAATAATAATAATAATAATAATAATAATAGTAATAATAAAAACTTTATTCCTCAAAACAAATTATATAATAATAATAATAATAATAATAATAATAATAATAATAACAACAACAACAACAACAACAACAACAACAACAACAACAACAACAATAACAACAATAATAACAATAATAATAATAATAATAATAAATAATAATAATAATAATAATAATAATAATAATAATAATAATAATAATAATAATAACAATAATAGAAAAGACTATATCTGGAAGCATTTGACTCGACCAGTAATGAGTACAGACTTGTACAGTGTTGGTCAAAATTGGTGTGATTGAGTGGTTAATTTGGCCATCTGGAACAAATGTACGTCAAGTACAAGCAATATCCAGAAACACCATGAAGGCCAAGAGCATTCATTGAGTTGTCCGTTTTAAATGGATTCCTCTCAAGTAAAACTACAGGGTGGCTAATGGCAAACACAAGATTTTCTGAGATCATGGCAAGAGGGTCATTTGGGAATTAGAGCCCAAGACTTAAGACTCTGATACTGTACAGTCATTCCAGAGACAGACTCCAAGACAGGGTAATTTTCATTTCGTAGACCATTCACCACCCCTAGTAATTTATACCGGTAAAGTACAAAAGTTGAATATCAGTATATTTTTGCATACTGCGTAGAATACATGAAATCTACTGATTAGAGAATGACTCACCTTATCAATACATGTTCCATTATTGTGGCATTTTGCAATAGAGCATTCATCAATATTTATAGAACAGTCAGGACTTGTAAAACCACTTGGACACAAACAATAAACTGCACCATTTATATCTTGATTACAAGAACCACCTACATGTAGTACAATGTATTAACAGTGTATTAACAGCTAGTGTACAGTCTACATACATGTACTGCTGCATTTATACCATGATTACAAGAACCACCTACAATGTACAGTGTAGTACAATGTATTAACAGTGTACTACATACTGCTGCATTTATACCTTGATTACAAGAACCACCTACATGTAGTACAATGTATTAACAGTGTATTAACAGTGTACAGTCTACATACTGCTGCATTTATACCTTCATTTTTATGAACCACCTACAATACAGTGTAGTACAATAACAATGAATTAACAGTGTACTACATACTGCTGCATTTATACCTTGATTACAAGAACCACCTACATGTAGTACAATGTATTAACAGTGTATTAACAGTGTACAGTCTACATACTGCTGCATTTTATACCTTGATTACATGAACCACCTACAATGTACAGTGTAGTACAATAACAATGAATTAACAGTGTATTTACATACTGCTGCATTTATACCTTGATTACAAGAACCACGAGAAACATGTAGTACAATGAATTAACAGTGTATTAACATGTGTACTACGAATACTGCTGCATAATATACCTTGATTACATGAACCACCTACAATGTACAGTGTAGTACAATGTATTAACAGTGTACTACATACTGCTGCATTTATACCTTGATTACAAGAACCACCTACATGTAGTACAATGTATTAACAGTGTATTAACAGTGTACAGTCTACATACTGCTGCATTTATACCTCATTTTTATGAACCACCTACAATACAGTGTAGTACAATAACAATGAATTAACAGTGTACTACATACTGCTGCATTTATACCTTGATTACAAGAACCACCTACATGTAGTACAATGTATTAACAGTGTATTAACAGTGTACTACATACTGCTGCATTTTATACCTTGATTACATGAACACCTACAATGTACAGTGTAGTACAAATTTGACGTGTGTCATTTTCTTACGCACGAGCGTAGGACGTGAACGTGAGGACGGCAGCATGCGCACTGACGAATAATGGCTCAAAATGAACGTTGACGTCCATGACGGCAATCTATGATGAAAACAGGTGAAGTGCCGTCGTAGATTGCCGTGAGTGGATGTCAACGTTGTTTTGAGCCGTTATTTGTCAGTGCACGTGCTGTCTTCCTCACATTCCCATCCTACAATTTTCTATTTATTTATCTATAACTTTATATTTATTTATAACAACTTTATTGCATGAATAACGTATATTTATAGACTGTAACTTCATTATCAATTAGCAATGCGCCCATGCGCCCATTGCGTTATAGAACACGAGAGAAAATACAAAGAACTCTTAACAAGCGTAAGAGTGGCACGAGGCGTAGCTGAGTGCTTGACTCTATTTTTGCAGGAACAGTTCTTTATCTTTTCTCGTAACAGTCGACCATAACGCTATGGGCGCATGGACGTGAGTTGACTAATTGATTTGTAATATGGCATCTAGAGAGCGTGCAGCCCATGGGGAAATAGTTCAGAGCAATTTTAGACAATGAGCTTGCGCATTATTTCAAACAGCACGCATGCGATCACTGACGAGGCCAGTGGGAAGTTGACGAGAGCATGCAGCCCATGGGGAAATAGTTCATAGAACTCTAGCCAATCAGAGGACGCGTTATATCAAATGTTGATATATCAAGCATTAAAGTGCTTGACATACCATTTTTGCAGGAATCAGGTTGGCAATGCTTTCCCTGTAACAGACAATAAGAGTGATCAGCAACAATGACAAGTCATAAAACTATTTACTGGTAATATAACACTATCCATGTAAATATAAATATTATGGTGATGGTAATTATACAATGTACATGATTTGGAGTTTAGTTGATAATGATCCTTAGTACGTACCACACAGAGTAATTATATAATAATAATAATAATAATTTAATACTTATATAGCGCAAAAATTACATGTAAATATGATCTAATGTGCTTTACAGAATAAAAATAATAATGGAAAAAAAACAAAAAAACAAAAACAATCTTCTTAGATGCTGATGCACTACAATGTTATATAATATTATATACACATACCTCTATAAGGGAGCAGTTTAATATCCAGAGAAACAACCATATCATTGTTGTCTTATCAGCTAATACCATTGTTACAATGTTAGTTACATTGTACCAACGGACTTGATTTATACACAATGTACATGTAATTCTTTCACGTGCTCATTCACTGTCAGTGACAGTTGTATTGTTTCCATCATTTCCTAAATATTATAAAGTAGTGGGAAAACAATTCAACCGTGTACAACATTACAGATTAAGGGTGCGTTCACATTGACCCTATTCCAGAATAGGAATACACGGAATAAACACTTGGATGCATTAATTTTAGCACATTTAAAATTCCAAACTGTTCCTTATTGTAACTTTTTTTAATAATTCAACAAGGAAATGTTTCATTTTACAGTGGACAGTAGCTGCGTGACAGCGATTTAGGGATGTTATTTTGTATATTCCTATTCTGGAATAAGGTCAATCGAACGCACCCTAAATGCATCTCAGACAGGCCGGCCCAAATCATGTATTGAAGAAATAGAAAACGAGCGCGCATGCCATGTGCAGATTTTTTTCTATTTCAATTTTCGTTTTAAATTGTAAATTCCCATTATTGTTTTGAATAAAATGTATTAAATTGTATTATTATATTTTTACATAAATTTGAAAAAGTTAGCATATGCTATTATATACTGTAGTATGTACTAGCTGTACACTGTATGTAATTTGATCAAACAACGCCACCTAGTTATCCATCATTAACCTGGCTTCCTGTGGAATGTCCAAGGTATAAAATGCCAGATAGCGCTAATACCGAAGCCCAGATCCCATGTTCCAGTCAGGTGAAACAAACACGCTATTAGTATTACTATAATTATAAATAAAATTGCTATATATTATAATAATAATAATAATAATAATAATAATAACAGAGTATTTATATAGCGCATCCTGGAACCTCGATGCGCTTTATTATTATTGAATATGATTGTGCAATCACGCAGTAACACTAAAGTTTAAGGTTCATTATGACACTTATAATATTTAAAAATTTAAGCTTACAAATAAGTTAAGCTTATTAAATTTGCGCGCTAAAATTTAAGCTTAAGTTTAATTACATTTTTTACAGGTACATTGTACATGTAGTTGCAATACCGAGTTCTATATTCCTTTAACTACTAAAGACAGCAGTAATAATTGTGATTATTGTCTAATTAGGTTATAAATATAAAATTGTGAAACTTTTGTCGTTAATAGTTAATGAATTCATGTAAACAGTAAAGTTGTCAACGAAAGAATTTCAACATTTTTTCACTCAAAAACATCGCCTATTGCCCCACAAACTCACCAAAAGGCTTCCATCTCACTTCGTCGTTAAATAAGGAAGATATTCCAGCTGTGTTGTCATGTTTTTGGTGGGATTTTGAGTCGTTCTTCGCGAAGTATTTTGACAGCTTTGGACGCTTCTTCCAAAACCAAGACAACGAACGGGCAAGGAAGGGACTAGGTTCTATTAGGGGAGGGGTGGGTGACGATATCAAAAAAAGTCCTAAAATAAATAAAAATAGCAATGTTATAAGAAAAATCGTAAATATTTCAGGCGCTTTTTATAATAGACAACGAGAATTATTAAATTCCTCTGGTTGTTACTATTTCTAATATTTTATTTGGCGAACAGAGTTGTGACCATAAACCACCACCCCCTTTGTGACATTTTTAGCGATCACTGTCAATGTTCTCCCAACCTGTTTATTGTAGACGATTATTCGATGCTGACTTCCGGTTACAAAGAGATTTCGAAACTTGTTACGTTTGGTTCTTTCGTGGACTTTGAAACTCCTGAATCATGGACAGAACGCCGCTACTTGGTGATAGGACCTCGTACTCGTCTGCAGAAGGTATTACTGTATTCGTGATACAGATAGTTGTGTTCAAATTGTATCGATTAGAAAATGAAAGTAGCCAGTAAATCTTACATGTCACGCTACAACAACACATGCAAACACTTTCATGATTCGACTGCTTGACTGCATATAGTTTATTTTATACTGAATATTTTGGTTACTAGATAATGGTAATGTTTCCTTGTACCGTGACAACTCGAATAGTTCTAGTCCGATTCAGTCGGCTGGCGCTATTTCCGCTATAGTTCGTACCATTTTATACCAGCCAGCCATGGCTTCATGACGGAAGTCTCGCGGCTGGTCGCGTACGTACTAATGCAGTTTAAAAATGCAACTCCAATCTTCAAATGCGAAAGATTCTAGAATGTTAGCTTGTTCTGTTGTTTGTGCATGTTCTTCACTTCATCTTTCATGTGACCTGCAAGAGACTTTGACACCAACTGTTTTGATCATCTAGCTCACCAACACATGATGATCTCTCCTTTCTCTTTCAAACTAGTCCATTAGTCCAGTACATGTATACATATTGCCCAGGGAAGGTTTCGTCCCTATACTATATAAACTGTATGGGGAAGTATGTGCTTGAATCACTGACTGTTGATCTAGTCTGGAATAAGGTCTGGGCTTCGATTCGAAGACCATACCAAACTTTCATAAGTACGCAATCCCCCACCCCCCGGGGAATGGTCAGGTAAAAGGTTGTAGTGATCGTGCTTCATTTCGCAATGGTACTGCTACGTTACCTTACTTGCGTTTTCCCTTCTACTTCTATACCATCACCTATCTCCATCTCTCTCCCATGCACTTCCCTTTCCTTCCATTACTAAACCATCCATTACTATCTCCCTCTCTCTCTCTCTCTCTCTCTCTCCCATGCACTTCCCTTTCCTGCCATCCTAAACCATCCATTACTATCTCCCCCATCTCCCATGCACTTCCCTTTCTCCATTACTCTCTCCATTACTATCTCTTTCTCTCTCCCATGCACTTCCCTTCCTTCCATTACTAAACCATCCATTACTACTATCTCTACTATCTCTCTCTCCCATGCACTTCCCTTTCCTTCCATTACTAAACCATCCATTACTATCTCTCTCTCTCTCCCATGCACTTCCCTTTCCTTCCATTACTAAACCATTCCATTACTATCTCTCTCTCTCTCTCCCATGCACTTCCCTTTCCTTCCATTACTAAACCATCCATTACTATCTCCCTCTCTCTCCCATGCACTTCCCTTTCCTTCCATTACTAAACCATTCCATTACTATCTCCTCTCTCTCCCATGCTTCCCTTTCCTTCTCTCCATTACTCTCTCTCTCCCATGCACTTCCCTTTCCTTCCATTACTAATCCATCCATTACTATCTCCCTCTCTCTCCCATGCACTTCCCTTTCCTTCCATTACTAAACCATCCATTACTATCTCTCTCTCTCTCCCATGCACTTCCCTTTCCTTCCATTACTAAACCATCCATTACTATCTCCCCTCTCTCTCCCATGCACTTCCCTTTCCTTCCATTACTAAACACCAGTCGTTTAGAGGCAACCCAGGCAATTGAATTTGATCACACGAACAAAGTAATTCAAGAGAGACTGTATAACATATTAATGAATGAATATTTATTGGTGTATAATTAATTATTGTTTCAGATTCTAAAAAAAGTACCGATTTCCAAAAGCGACCACCATTACAGAGAATTATCACTGCGTCATCGCCACGCCCCGCGGTTCATTAGCCGAACAACAGTCCAATATCTCTGTTACAAGTTCAGAAAACTCGCAAGCAATTCACGAGCCTCCCAAAAAACACAGACCAATATTTATTTGCTTAGTCAGTCTGATCGACATTGGAATTCTTGTGTACTCCTGTATAGCAGGGGGTATTGAAAGTGTAGGACTCATTTCAACACTCGAGCATCAAGCGGTTCCTGGATTTGGTTATATTCACCTTGGACCAGGAAATCAGACTTTTGATAAGTTTGGGATTTATCCTGGAAAAAATATATTCATTGGACCTAATGCTTCATTTCTGGTGGAGCTAGGAGCAATGTTTCCACCGGTAAGCAAGACAAGATAATTCACTGTGCTGTTATCCACTATGTCAATTAATTAAGCCCTAGCACTCCTCTAATAAGCCCACTCTCTTTTAACTTTTTGCAAGTACGTTTTGTGTTTGTTTATTTGTTTTTGGTTAAAAATACTGTTGATAAACAAGAGTATCAAATGTACAAACAGACACTGATTTTTATGGATATTTGAAATAAACTTCGATTCGTATCTCTAATAGGCCCTTTGCAGTTTACAGTCACATGCCAATATATCGCTTGAATAACGAATGAACTGAGCCGAAGATCCCATGGGAACGGCTCTGCTGACTGGCAAACAAACTTTGAGACGTTGATATATTGAGAAAGATCGACAATCAACTGGAGGTTGAAAAATAGCATTTCAAACAGATTTCATTACTGTCACTACTGATATCATGTAAGATTCTTCAAATAAAGAAAGTCAGATTTTTTGCCAGTCGGTACAACCACGTAATCGTAATCCTGCAAAGGGCCTATTTGTCCTCCTCTCCTCTACTCTCCTCTGTCCTCCTCCCCCTCCCCCAACCTCCCACCTCCCCCCCCCCCCCCCCCCCCCCCCACCTCCCACCCCCCCCCCCCCCCCCCAACCTCCCACCTCCCCCCATCCCTGAATCCCCCACCCCCTGAAACCCCACCCCTCACCCTTCCCAAGCTGACATACAATGCTTTTATTGTGTAGTGTATGCGTCAAGACAGTGGAATCAGTAATATAACTAACAATCAAAAAGAGACAGAAAAGGCTTTCATTTGTTGTTCACTAAACAAAGAATGTGGGATGATGTCTAAATCACAGTAAGTCGGGGAGTTTTGAAATTCAAATTCTGCAATCAGTCAACTTTTTGCTCTAGCTAGCGCTTCTTCTTCGAATTCCTTCCTTTTCCTATCTTTCCTTTTCGTGTTTCTGTCTTTATACTTTCCTTCTTTTCTTTCCTTCCTTTCCTTCTTTTTTCTTTTTTTTTCATTTTTCTATTTTAGTTTCCTTTTCTTTGTTCTCATTTTTTCCTTTGCTTTCCTTCACTTCATTTCTTTTTACTTTCTTGTCGTTCTTTTTCTTCTCATCTCATCTCCTCTCCTGTCTGTTTGCTTTTATTCTCTTCTTTTTGTTGCCTTTCTTCTCTTTTATCTCTCTTATTTGTTTTATAACTATATATGAAAAGGTTTTGGTACAAATCTTACAGGTGTACGTTACCTTGGAGTATTCTTGGTAACACTAGTACATGTACTTCATCCAATACCAACTGCAGTAATGGTGTGACTATTAGACCCTGTTGTATAGGTCTACATGCAAAATGCCAGATCATGTCACGAGAAAAGTGTACAGTATTGAAAGGAAAATGGCACCAAAATAAGGTAAAGTAAAAGGACTGATTTAACGTCCGAAGTCTCTTTAGATGACGCTAATATACCAGAGAGCAGACGGTGCGCCCTTCACCCCGTCCTTCCATCAATGATCCGTATTAAGGGTATTTAAAGCTACAGAGAGCTACATGGAATGGAAAGAAGTCGAAACAAGGATGTGAAGTCACTGGGGATCGAACTCGGGACCTCTCGCACAGAAAGCCGCGCACTAACCAACTGTGCCATCCTTGCTCGTCATGGTTTGTTGTACCAGTCAAACCTCTCAAATACGACCATGCACTAGTCTAAGCAATCATTTTGTAATTTCCCGGCTATATATGGATTTCTCAGTATTTGTCAATATTTTGTCTGTATTTCTCATTCAGTATTTCCCTATTATCTGTATTTCCCGCCCAGACAAACACTGCAACATACCTCTGGTAAGCGACCATCTTCCACGACCATAAGGGTGGTCGCTTTGCAGAAGATTCACTGTGTTGTTGGTCTCCACGTGCATACGTCATGGCGGCCATGTTGGTTCCCAACAGCAAATCATTCCTCATTAGCTTCTCTTGTTTGTACCTCCAACATGGCCGCTGCGTCTTTGTACTTTAAATCTCCAGGGATTGATTGTAAACCAGCTGCAATTGGATAATGACAAAGTCAGTCTACGCTGAGAGAAAACTATACACGTACTGTAGTGTTAGAATGGCTGGTTGCTTGGGCATTCCAACTAACAAAAATTACTTGATCGATGATCACTGTATTTTCCATCATCGCGTTACTGATGGTGGCTGAAGCATGGATTTCATTAGCGACGCGAGCACAAGCACAAGAGGCCTTATGTCACTGTGAAAACGAGCCTGACGCAAGCATAATCGCAAGCACAAGAGGCCTTTATGCCACTGTGAAAACGAGCTTGACGCAAGCATAAGCGCAAGCACAAGAGGCCTTATGTCACTGAAAACGAGCCTGACACAAGCATAAGCGCAAGCACAAAAGGCCTTATGTCACTGTGAAAACGAGCCTGACGCAAGCATAAGCGCAAGCACAAGAGGCCTTATATATATGTCACTTTGAAAACGAGCCTGACGCAAGCATAAGCGCAAGCACAAGAGGCCTTATGTCACTGTGAAAACGAGCCTGACGCAAGCATAAGCGCAAGCACAAGAGGCCTTATGTCACTGTGAAAACGAGCCTGACGCAAGCATAAGCACAAGCACAAGAGGCCTTATATATATGTCACTTTGAAAACGAGCCTGACGCAAGCATAAGCACAAGAGGCCTTATGTCACTGTGAAAACGAGCCTGACGCAAGCATAAGCGCAAGCACAAGAGGCCTTATTTCACTGTGAAAATGAGCCTGACGCAATTATAAGCACAAGCACAAGAGGCCTTATGTCACTGTGAAAACGAGCCTGGCGGAAGCATAAGCACAAGCACAATAGGCCTTATGTCACTGTGAAAACGAGCCCACGCAATTATAAGCACAAGCACAATAGGCCTTATGTCACTGTGAAAACGAGCCTGACGCAAGCATAAGCACAAGCACAAGAGGCCTTATGTCACTGTGAAAACGAGCCTGACGCAAGCATAAGCGCAAGCACAATAGGTCTTATGTCACTGTGAAAACGAGCCTGACGCAAGCATAAGCGCAAGCACAAGAGGCCTTTATGCCACTGTGAAAACGAGCTTGACGCAAGCATAAGCGCAAGCACAAGAGGCCTTATGTCACTGAAAACGAGCCTGACACAAGCATAAGCGCAAGCACAAAAGGCCTTATGTCACTGTGAAAACGAGCCTGACGCAAGCATAAGCGCAAGCACAAGAGGCCTTATATATATGTCACTTTGAAAACGAGCCTGACGCAAGCATAAGCGCAAGCACAAGAGGCCTTATGTCACTGTGAAAACGAGCCTGACGCAAGCATAAGCGCAAACACAAGAGGCCTTATGTCACTGTGAAAACGAGCCTGACGCAAGCATAAGCGCAAGCACAAGAGGCCTTATATATATGTCACTTTGAAAACGAGCCTGACGCAAGCATAAGCGCAAGCACAAGAGGCCTTATGTCACTGTGAAAACGAGCCTGACGCAAGCATAAGCGCAAGCACAAGAGGCCTTATTTCACTGTGAAAATGAGCCTGACGCAATTATAAGCACAAGCACAAGAGGCCTTATGTCACTGTGAAAACGAGCCTGACGCAAGCATAAGCGCAAGCACAAGAGGCCTTATGTCACTGTGAAAACGAGCCCACGCAATTATAAGCACAAGCACAATAGGCCTTATGTCACTGTGAAAACGAGCCTGACGCAAGCATAAGCACAAGCACAAGAGGCCTTATGTCACTGTGAAAACGAGCCTGACGCAAGCATAAGCGCAAGCACAATAGGTCTTATGTCACTGTGAAAACGAGCCTGACGCAAGCATAAGCGCAAGCACAAGAGGCCTTATTTCACTGTGAAAATGAGCCTGACGCAATTATAAGCACAAGCACAAGAGGCCTTATGTCACTGTGAAAACCAGCCTGGCGCAAGCATAAGCGCAAACACAAGAGGCCTTATGTCACTGTGAAAACGAGCCTGGCGCAAGCATAAGCGCAAGTACAAGAGGCCTTATTTCACTGTGAAAACGGGCCTGACGCAAGCATAAGCGCAAGCACAAGAGGCCTTATGTCACTGTGAAAACGAGCCTGGCGCAAGCATAGCGCAAGCACAAGAGGCCTTATTTCACTGTGAAAATGAGCCTGACGCAATTATAAGCACAAGCACAAGAGGCCTTATGTCACTGTGAAAACGAGCCTGACGCAAGCATAAGCGCAAGCACAAGAGGCCTTATGTCACTGTGAAAACGAGCCCACGCAATTATAAGCACAAGCACAATAGGCCTTATGTCACTGTGAAAACGAGCCTGACGCAAGCATAAGCACAAGCACAAGAGGCCTTATGTCACTGTGAAAACGAGCCTGACGCAAGCATAAGCGCAAGCACAATAGGTCTTATGTCACTGTGAAAACGAGCCTGACGCAAGCATAAGCGCAAGCACAAGAGGCCTTTATGCCACTGTGAAAACGAGCTTGACGCAAGCATAAGCGCAAGCACAAGAGGCCTTATGTCACTGAAAACGAGCCTGACACAAGCATAAGCGCAAGCACAAAAGGCCTTATGTCACTGTGAAAACGAGCCTGACGCAAGCATAAGCGCAAGCACAAGAGGCCTTATATATATGTCACTTTGAAAACGAGCCTGACGCAAGCATAAGCGCAAGCACAAGAGGCCTTATGTCACTGTGAAAACGAGCCTGACGCAAGCATAAGCGCAAACACAAGAGGCCTTATGTCACTGTGAAAACGAGCCTGACGCAAGCATAAGCGCAAGCACAAGAGGCCTTATATATATGTCACTTTGAAAACGAGCCTGACGCAAGCATAAGCGCAAGCACAAGAGGCCTTATGTCACTGTGAAAACGAGCCTGACGCAAGCATAAGCGCAAGCACAAGAGGCCTTATTTCACTGTGAAAATGAGCCTGACGCAATTATAAGCACAAGCACAAGAGGCCTTATGTCACTGTGAAAACGAGCCTGACGCAAGCATAAGCGCAAGCACAAGAGGCCTTATGTCACTGTGAAAACGAGCCCACGCAATTATAAGCACAAGCACAATAGGCCTTATGTCACTGTGAAAACGAGCCTGACGCAAGCATAAGCACAAGCACAAGAGGCCTTATGTCACTGTGAAAACGAGCCTGACGCAAGCATAAGCGCAAGCACAATAGGTCTTATGTCACTGTGAAAACGAGCCTGACGCAAGCATAAGCGCAAGCACAAGAGGCCTTATTTCACTGTGAAAATGAGCCTGACGCAATTATAAGCACAAGCACAAGAGGCCTTATGTCACTGTGAAAACCAGCCTGGCGCAAGCATAAACACAAGCACAAGAGGCCTTATGTCACTGTGAAAACGAGCCTGGCGCAAGCATAAGCGCAAGTACAAGAGGCCTTATTTCACTGTGAAAACGGGCCTGACGCAAGCATAAGCGCAAGCACAAGAGGCCTTTGGTCTCTGTGAAAACGAGCCTGGCGCAAGCATAAACACAAGCACAAGAGGCCTTATGTCACTGTGAAAACGAGCCTGGCGCAAGCATAAGCGCAAGCACAAGAGGCCTTATTTCACTGTGAAAACGGGCCTGACGCAAGCATAAGCGCAAGCACAAGAGGCCTTTGGTCTCTGTGAAAACGAGCCTGACGCAAGCATAAGCGCAAGCACAAGAGGCCTTATGTCACTGTGAAAACGAGCCTGACGCAAGCATAGGATTAAAATTAAATCTTTCTGCTTAGCAGTTGCGTCAGATCCGTTTTCACACCGAAATAACGCTTCGGTGCCTTGGCTTACAAGTGCTTTCATATACTATCCATGTACATATTGGCAGTGACAATTACCTGGTCTTCCTTTACTAATATGTCCCACTAATATGTGTTGTATCTAACGTACATACATTCTTCTGCAGTTATTATGTGGTGATGTGAATTGCTTGGATGGTATATGTGGGATGACAGGTGCTCATCAGAAATACGGTGATCAATTCTATAGATTGATGACACCTATATTTATACACATAGGTAAACCCACTATAATATATATTGTTGTCTGTCTGTCTGTCTGTCTGTCTGTCTGTCTGTCTGTCTGTCTGCCTGTCTGTCTGTCTTGTCTGTCTGTCTGTCTGTCTGTCTGTCTGTCTAGTTGTTTGTCAGTTTGTTTGTTTGTCCATCTGTTTGTTTGTTTATATTTTTGTTAGTTTATTTTATATATTGAAAACTAGATATCGGATACATTTGACCGAGTGATGAGTTTCACTATTGCTGGCTTTCAATCAGCTGTTAAAAAACTCCTTGAATCTCATTATTTGCTTCAAATGACGGGCAAACACTGCCCTCCATGTGCTATCAAGCAGAGAGTATTCTTTTGAAAAGGTGCAATTCAGCTGATGAAAATTCCTCACGAGACCGGAAGTGACGTCTAATGAAAACCAGCAATTAAAGGTGTTTTCATTAGCAAGTGTAAGCTTTGACAGATTTCATTAGTTGGTTTGCATGTTCTTTATTATTTGATCTAATAAACAGCGATTCTTAGGAATCAGTCTGATTGCTATTTTAGCATTTTGAGTTCGAATTGTTCGTTCTTTCAGTTGTTTTACTGGATTTGTAGTATTTTTATTTTTTATTTCAGGAATTCTTCACCTGCTTACAAACCTTGTGTTCCAAGTCATCGTTGGTTGCAAAATAGAAATAGAAATCGGGTAAAGAAAATGTATTCTTCTTCTGATGGACGAGACCGATGACGTAATCGATGACGTAATCCCTGCCATGCATTCTCTCCTGAATCGACGTTTCGTTTCGTCATATCCTTAGATTTACTAATGTATTAATAACACATACAATTATGTTTCAGAACAATACTAACAGGAGTGATATACCTGGTCAGCGGTATTGGCGGGAATCTTTTTAGTGGTATATTTACCCCACTCATGCCTCAGGTAATCACGTGATTTTAAAAGACTAATGATGATTAGCATAAACCATCCAGTGGTCTATCGCAAATCCTGCAATCTGATTAGTTCGCTACTAGTGGTCTATCAGCTCATAGACCCCGAGTAGAGGTAAACAAACAAAATGGCGGCTTCGTCGTCGCGTTTTGCTAATGTTTCGAAGGAGTTTCTCGACCAATTATTGTCTGTTGCTTGATTCTGTCATTTTCTACTGACCTACTGGATGGTTTATGCTGAAACAATTAGACTACTCGTTCTCGTTTTCCATGAGGATAGTCAACTCGGCGCTACGTAGTCTAGTCTACTCGTAATCTAATTGTTAATTATTTTTATTTTTTATTTTTTTTGTTAAATATATGTGGCGAAAGAATGTGAAATTGGTCGCCATTAAAACGTCCTCACGTCGTAAATAGTACTTTTTCGTGCACTCTGATTGGCTAGTATGGTAGTTTCGATGTTTTATTGAATTTATCATAATTAAGATTGATACAATGGCCGCCGTTTATTTCCCAGGCTTCTCGATCTATTGCTCGTTCGCAGTCAATCCCTGGAGATCTAAAATACATTTGAAGTGTTTTGTTATCGGGAACCAACATGGCCGCCATGACCTCGTGTGTGACGCCATGGCGGCCATATTGGTTCCTGATAAAAAAGCCTTCCTCACTCTAGCAGCTTCTCTTGTTTGTACCTCCAATACACCACCAATGCACTGCAAAAAAACCGCAGGATTCTGACCGTTGTGAATTCTTTGTAAAAACCATGTCCAAATTAAATATACTTTATACACAATTCACAACGGCCTAGGAAGGGTCAGGTCTTCGTGTAGCTGCACAAAAGTTCTGGCTATTGTTCTATATATTGTCGTTCTATGTATTGTTTTTTTTAAGCCAAGACAATTTGTGCAGCTACATGAAGACCTTGCCCAAGTAATTGTGTTTTTACAGTGATGGCGCTGCGACTGCACAGTGTCAATCCCCAGGGATTGATTCTAAAACAGTTATATATTGAGGGTTGGTTACTTGTGTCTAGGTTGGATCGTCTGGTGCTTTGTTTGGTCTGATGGCACTGTTGTTAGTCTATTACGTTCAAAACTACAGTCGACTACAGAGACCCTTTGTTGACTTTTGTGCATTGATTTCTGTCATATTATTCAGCTTCGGTAAGTAATATTTGCCATTGTTCTTTGACTGACCGCCTGCCCGCCTGCCCGCCTGCTTGCCTGCTTGCTTGCTTGCTTGCTTGCTTGCTTGCTTGCTTGCTTGCTTGCTTGCTTGCTTGCTTGCTTGCTTGCTTGCTTGCTTGCTTGCTTGCTTGCTTGCTTGCTTGCTTGCTTGCTTGCTTGCTTGCTTGCTTGCTTGCTTGCTTGCTTGCTTGCTTGCTTGCTTGCTTGCTTGCTTGCTTGCTTGCTTGCTTGCTTGCTTGCTTGCTTGCTTGCTTGCTTGCTTGCTTGCTTGCTTGCTTGCTTGCTTGCTTGCTTGCTTGCTTGCTTGCTTGCTTGCTTGCTTGCTTGCTTGCTTGCTTGCTTGCTTGCTTGCTTGCTTGCTTGCTTGCTTGCTTGCTTGCTTGCTTGCTTGCTTGCTTGCTTGCTTGCTTGCTTGCTTGCTTGCTTGCTTGCTTGCTTGCTTGCTTGCTTGCTTGCTTGCTTGCTTGCTTGCGTGCGTGCGTGCGTGCGTGCGTGCGTGCGTGCGTGCGTGCGTGCGTGCTTGCTTGCTTGCTTGCTTGCTTGCTTGCTTGCTTGCTTGCTTGCTTGCTTGCTTGCTTGCTTGCTTGCTTGCTTGCTTGCTTGCTTGCTTGCTTGCTTGCTTGCTTGCTTGCTTGCTTGCTTGCTTGCTTGCTTGCTTGCTTGCTTGCTTTTTGCTTGCTTTCATGCTTGCTTGCTTTCATGCTTTCATGCTTTCATCATTTTGTTCATTTTATTAATTTGTGTTCTATCCACAGCCCTTGGTACCATACCATACATTGGTAACTTTGTACATATAGGTGGTTTTCTATTCGGTCTACTCATCACAATTATATTATCAAGACGAGCGGTGTACAATGGAGTATACGCTGTAACCTTGCGGGCTCATCGTTGCTGCAAAGCGGTCTGCATACTCTTCCTGGTCACTCTTACCACGATCTCTCTCTGGATATTCTATACTTATAAAGAAGATTTCTGTCCAAAGTGTAGATTTGTGGACTGTATTCCCTGGACTACGACGTTTTGTCCAGACATGTCTAGTGATGGCATACTTAACTCAGACGGCTAAACTCCTGAACTGAATTAATTTGCGTATCGCGGGATCCCTGTGTTATTAATAGAGGAAGGGAATGAAAGACTTCTGTATTTGACACAGGAATCCCAAGCAAGGAAAGATGCCTTGAACTGAGGAGTTTATTTCAAAATCTCACGCAGACTTTGTACTGTGTCATCCATTTTTCTTCGTCGAAAAGATGGACGAAAGCTTTAGTTATATGTTGAAATTCACAGCATCCAAACGAATTCGGTGACCCCCATTTCTAATTTCTTTTCTACTCTAGCAAAACTGACAATCTTAATAAAATCCATAGACAAACATTGCGCATGCGCAGTCGCATTACCTTCAGTCGCAAAATAGTAACTAAAATATAGATATATTGTAAAGAATAACATAAAAACATATTGTATAGTGACAATGATTGTGTATTTACAGAAAAAAGGAAAGTAGTAGGAGAAAAATGGCCAAAACAAAACATAAATTGTGTTTAAATAAATTATTATTATTACTATTATTATTGAGCTGTATTTTCTTTTAGAAATGATACGGGTAGGCTGCTTAATGTCAGCCGTCGAGTCTCTGAATCATATCAGGGGCTTGTCATTGGTGCTGTACAGAGGCGACGGGTTTAGACCGTTTAATGATCGAACACAACAACAACAACAACAACTTTATTGTGCTCACTTATAATTACAATTTCAGATATATAGCTAATTGCATAATTGTTGTCGGGTTGAAAATCATGAAAGCTATGACCAAAAGGAATTCTGGGAAATTAAAACTCTCAAATAACACCGTCAAATCATCGACCTTTTTATCCAGACTTGTAGGATCTTAGTTAAATAGCTCATATACCTTCAAAACTACGAGAACATTGAATATATCTGTATGTAATGCGGGTCATGAACTGATTTCCCATCCATCCTTGCGGTCCGAGCTTCTATGATTTTCAACCCGACAACGACTATGCAATTAGCTATTTATGCACAAGAGTCGAACATTAATCATTGGCTTTTTATAAAACATGTTTTAAAGTGGTTTAACTAAATAGGTTTAGAAAATTATCTACAAACACCACGCAACATTTGGCACAAAACTGCTGGTAAATTGTCTTTTGTGTTGCACAGTATAAAACACAAATGATGCGCGCAAATGCCCACCGATCTTGTCATGTCCCACCCATAAAAAATCGAGTCATGCATATATAAGTGTATAGAGCAAGGATTGTCATGAAATGTTCACTATTAATAAATCATCTTGAGTTCATTAACACACAAAATCATCCAATACAATCAGTATCCCTAGTCACTAAACCCAAACTACAGTCTAGCGTTAATCAACGCAGAATGTTCCAAATCACTACCGCCAAAATCACAGTAATGACAGCCAGGACAAACACCAACTCGTTGAACATTCTCCGTCCAGAAATCGACTGGTTGGTTTCGTCAGGGATAGAACTGCTATTCACATTCAAACGAGGAAAAGGTTTATCCGGCACCTGAACACCAAGAAACTCGCACAGTGGTTCCCAACCTTGTTTGATGTTGTACACCAAGAGCTTGTCCCGCGGGACCAGAACCTTGACCCGCGAGTTGTGTTCAGCGTATAGCTCAGGTAAACGCTTGGGGTCCCAATTTCTATGCCAAAGTGTTTCAAGGTCAATAAGTCGTTTCCACTTTCGTCCTGATGGTGTCACTGTGAATCCTAAGAGCGTCCACCACTGGTTCTGTGTCGTCTTCATTAGTCCAGCGCTTTTCAAGAAACTTCTCAACCAAACGTCTACATTGTCGCGTTCTTGGATGATAACTTTGGCGTCGGGGAAACAGCGCAGAATTTCGTCCCAGACCAGACAGGGAGGAGAGTCTAGAACGGCATCTATGTCAGCATACATTGTTGCAAAGTCTGGCATTTCACCTTCAAGTGCCTTTATGTATTCGTCAGTATGATAGCCATAATGATCCACGTAGTCGTGTACACTGTACCCAAGCTCTGTCAACGCGGCTGCCAGGGAAGTGGTACCAGTTTTTGGAAGACCCGCACAAATCAGCTTCATATTTACTCGTGCAAGCTCACGCAAGTGAACATGTCAGACTTACTTGAGTCACGTCCACGTTGACCTCGAACCGTTGGATAGATAAACTAAGGGTGCGTTCGATTGACTCTATTCCAGAATAGGAATACACGGAATAAACACTTGGATGCTTTTATTTCAGCACATTTAAAATTCCAAACTGTTCCTTGTAACTTTATTATGATATAACAAGGAATCGTTTTATTTTAGAGTGGACAGTAGCTGCGTGACAGCGATTTAGGGATGTTATTCCGTGTATTCATATCCCCGGGGGGGGGGGGGGGGGGTACTCCCTTTGTCCAAGTGGTAGGGGTGATCGGCGGTCCTTTTAGGGTTGAAAATATTTCCTGTGTGTACCTTTTAGGGTTCCGACACAAAAGTCAGTTACGTAACACGAGTCCGTACCTTTTAGGGTCAATTGAAAGAACAGAAGAAAGATGTTGTCCAGTCACTGATTAAACGATATCAGCACAATCACTTTTTCGCCATATATGGTCATATATGTCGTACCTTTTAGGGGTTGAAATCAACATGGCTTCAACAGCTCTTTTAATTTATGCGTACCTTTTAGGGTCGTTTTCAAAACCGACCGCCGATCACCCCTACCACTTGGACAAAGGACTTGGATCGCGGCTTGGATCGTAACGTTATGATCCAGGCCGAAATTACAGTGATTTGTGGAGGGAAATTATATATTCAACTGGCCATATCTCAGCCGCTATTTAACCGATTGCTCTCAAATTTGGCATGTAAGCTTCTTTATTGATGTTCTTTCGAAATCGTGGATCGAAAGTTGATAAAGCGAAAATTATTGTTTTCGTGACGTCACACTTCGGTACTCTATAAATTCCATAGACAAAAATTGCGCAGCCGCATTCCCTTCAGTCGCAAAATAGTAACTCAAATATAGATATATTGTAAAGAATAACATAAAAACATATTGTAGTGACAATTATTGTGTATTTACAGAAAACAAGGAAAGTAGTAGGAGTAAAATGGCCAAAACAAAGCATAAATTGTGTTGAGGTATTTTCTTTTAGAAATGGTACGGGTAGGCTGGATCATATCACAGGCTTGTATTGGTGTTGTATAGAGGCGACATAATCATCGAACACAAGAGTCGAACATACAGTCGTTGACATTTTATAAAACATGTTTTAAAGTGGTATAAACAGATTTAGAAATTATCTACAAATGTCACGCAACATTTGGCACAAAACTGCTGGTAAACTGTCCTTTGTGTTGCATGGTATCAATACCATATAGTTTGATTCTTAATTGTGAAATTAGCTCCTCAGATTATAGAAGCTAGATAAAAAACAGTTTAACTAAACACGTTTTGGTGTGAATGGGGCAGTTGACATTTTATAAAACATGTTTTAAAGTGGTTTAACTAAACAGGTTTGGAAAATTATCTACAAACGACACGCAACCTTTGGCACGAAACTGCTGGTAAGTTGCATGTAGCTAATTGCATAATCGTTGTCGGGTTGAAAGTCATGAAAGCTATGACCAAAAGGAATTCTGGGAAATTAAAACTCTCAAATAACACCGTCAAATCATTGACCTTTTTATCCAGACTTGTAGGATCTTAGTTAAATAGCTCATATACCTTCAAAACTACGAGAACATTGAATATATCTGTATGTAATGTGGCTCATGAACTGATTTCCCATCCATCCTTGCGGTCTCAGCTTCTATGATTTATAATTTTCAACCCGGACAACGATTATGCGTGATTAGCTATATATTAGTATAAAACACAGATGATGGGTAAATGCCCACCGATCGTGTCATGTCCCACCCATAACTAAAATCCAGTCATAGAGAGCAAGGATTGTCATGAAATGTTCACGAACCATCTTGAGCGGTTCATTAACACACAAAATCATCCAATACAATCAGTATCCCTAGTCACTAAACCCAAACTACAGTCTAGCGTTAATCAACGCAGAATGTTCCAAATCACTACCGCCAAAATCACAGTAATGACAGCCAGGACAAACACCAACTCGTTGAACATTCTCCGTCCAGAAATCGACTGGTTGGTTTCGTCAGGGATAGAACTGCTATTCACATTCAAACGAGGAAAAGGTTTATCCGGCACCTGAACACCAAGAAACTCGCACAGTGGTTCCCAACCTTGTTTGATGTTGTACACCAAGAGCTTGTCCCGCGGGACCAAAGCCTTGACCCGCGAGTTGTGTTCAGCGTATAGCTCAGGTAAAAGCTCGGGGTCGCAATTTCTATGCCAAAGTATTTCAAGGTCAATGAGTCGTTTCCACTTTCGTCCTGATGGTGTCACTGTGAATCCCAAGAGCGTCCACCACTGTTTCTGTGTCGTCTTCATTAGTTCATCGGTTTTCAAGAAACTTCTCAACCAAACGTCTACATTGTCGCGTTCTTGGATGATAACTTTGGCGTCGGGGAAACAGCGCAGAATTTCGTCCCAGACAAAACAGGGAGGAGAGTCTAGAACGGCATCTATGTCAGCATACATTGTTGTAAAATCTGGCATTTCACCTTCAAGTGCCTTTATGTACTCGTCAGTATGATAGCCATAATGATCCACGTAGTCGTGTACACTGTATCCAAGCTCTGTCAACGCGGCTGCCAGGGAAGTGGTACCAGTTTTCGGAAGACCCGCACAAATCAGCTTCATAATAGGTTTGGTTTATCTACCTTGGTAGTGACCAGCAAACTACAAGTACCTATAAAGATAATGGATTGATATCCTTGCATGGTCAAAAGTGATATAACTAGCCGATATAGACGCCCCTATGTGGCGTTCACTTGGGCTACTGTATTTTCGAGAACTATTAAAATGCTCAGCAGTTAAAACTTCATTGGTATAAATGGCAAGTTTAGAGTGCCACAGAAATCGATGATTGATCAATGAGTATTAAAATTTATAAATACTTAGATTTTAGCCAAAGAACTACATTACTAAGGAACTATTTCAGAGAAGTGCTAAAACCTTGGACAGTAGACATCGCAACGTGACTTTTCGTCACTCGTTGCGTGACTCGGTAAAACATGCATGCGTAATTAGATTGACTTCGATATTCATATGAAGTAGATTTTCTCTTCTATATTGACGATACTCGAGCAGGAAAGCGTAAATATAGTCAAGAACTAAAGTTCAATGTAATGTCGGTTTGTAGGTTGAAGATACAAAATTGTTGTCATAAAGTTCAATGGTTAATGAACATCTGTGATGCATTTATATTTTACAAAGAACGTTCAAAAGAACAGAATTTCGTATTTTCTTAGCACGCTAAGTTGGGTAACTCGCCGTATCGATTTCACAAACTCAACTGCGATAAAATCAACAATATAAACGAGTTGCCACCAAATAACTCTTGGAAGTCTATACTAAAAAGCTCTTGAAAGGTTTATAAAATCAATATCCTGTGGGACACAAATCAAGCTCACATTGTGCAAAGTTAGTAAATTATTATCAAAACATGAAATCAAAAGAATTCAAGAATTCAAGAATTTAAAGCAGTACTTATTTATTCGGAATGATGTGATTCATTTGTTTACGGGCTCGACTCCGTCTCTTCGACTAAATGCCGATTCACAAGTTGTTTGAGGTGGATTTTCTCCTTCAGTTTTAGTTCATCATTGACTACATCTAAGCTGCTATAGGTAGTACGTACTTTGTAATCTTTCATCTCACAGTGTTTTTATTTGATCATAGTTAGTAGAGGGAATGGTTAGGAAGCCCTTTGTTATATTTCTTTGTTCGCTGTGTCTAGATGTCCGGCAGCCGGACAGGGTTTTGAATATCGTGCGCAAAGAATTGTGGGTCGGAAATCAACAAACGAGTGCATTTTGTTTTGATGCCATCTTCTAATATTATTTTATAATACTAATCTACCTTTATGGCAGTGAATGCTGCCACACAAAATGTTATGCGGAAATGTGGACATAATGCAAAAGTACTGAATGCATTCCATCACAGATGGGCAACAATTCTGTATTCCAGAAATAATAATTGTTTCCGTCAACTTCTGTAAATGATACGTCTATTTAAATAGTTTTTTTTTGGGGGTTAAACAGTCTTCAAACAAGGCATCTTCGTTTTCGAACACAGGTAGCCCAATTCACCGATTGGCCCCTAGAGCTCACGTGGTGTACTTCATGTTACTATCACCAAAATGTTCGTACATTTTTCGTGAATTGCCGTACAAACGCACTAACTTTTGTACAGTTTATCGACTCGATTTAGAAGTGCGATCCTCTAAATATTAGCAAAATCTCGTTTATCAGCCTTAGTTAAAATAGTTTTGCTAATATTGAGAGAATCGAAAAACTAAATCGAGTCGATAAACTGTACAAAAGTTAGTGTGTTTGTACGGCAATTCACGGAAAATGTACGAACATTTTGGTGACAGTAACATGAAGTACACCACGTGAGTTCTAGGGGCCAATCGGTGAATTGCATCCAAAATCTGAGATAAAATACACGAGTAAGATCGAGAACGAACAGTAATACAAAATGGCGATCGATTCAAAATAGCTTTTGAATTTTGATCGTCGGTCTTTGATGGATTTTTGATAGATTTCGCGTGCAGTATATAATAATATAATAATAATAGATATTGGGAGCATCCCACAAGGTCTCGATGCTCTTACAAATATGTACTAACTAAATAAACCTAAAAATCCTATTTACAATCAATACAGTCTAGAAACAAGCAACTAAGCGGACTATTAAAGAAAATGTTCTCTAAAAAGATGAGTCTTCTTAATGAGTCCGATGAACGAATATAATCCGGTATAAGCTTCTTTAAGTTGACCAGTTCAAACATGAGGCCGTATAAGCTTAGTAAGTTGAATCAAGACCGTTTCAGTGAAATTTACAAGTTCCGTTTCATTTAATGCAAGCTTCATAAACAAGATCGAATACCGGTAATTTGATAGGAACGCATGAGCCGATTTCTGGCGTGGGAACAGCTAACTGTGATTGGTTAAAATAGTTTTGAGAATAATTAGCGGATTTCTTTACAAAAGCCCAAATGATATTTAAGTAATTGTGATAGAATTCTATATTAAACGTTCTTGCTTATTCTTATTATTTCTTCTGGAGGGAAAGATCGGCACATGTATTTAGCGACGCTTTGCATTGTGGTCTCTATACGCATTCAGTTATTTCACTTTGCACATTAACCAGCCTGCCATGCACCTCTGATCTTGCCGTTAACCACAATTCCTTGCGTTTTAATTTGCAAGCAAAATGCCCAAAAGACCCCTATATATTGTTTATATATTACTCGCGAAAAAAAGAATCCTACAAGATACCCTCGCCCCCTTGTAACATACCGTGCCTAATAAATACAGAAAACTAATTATCTATGGCAATGTAACAGCCCTTCCTTAATTTTATATTATTGTAAACACTGTAAATATCAGATGATGTAAATTGTATTTCATCAACTATAAATAGATTGTAAATATGTAATATTTATGTTAAATAAAGTAGAGTGCAAACCATATGTCCGTGAAATAGTGCTATTACTAAGTAGTACTAAATAGTGTTATCTCTATTGTTTTCTATTGTTTCATCAGTGCTATTTAGTACTAATTAGTTAGTACTGTTTCACGGACATATGGTTTGCACTCTATGTATGTATGTATATGTGTATTAGTGCCCAGGTTTATTGGAATCACTCTAGTGAGCAATTCAAATCAAACTAGACGCTTTAATAAGCGTTCACTCGTGCCCTGCAGGTGCGATTGAGCACTGGGAAGCATGCATTGTAGCATGAAAGAAGTATACTTTATATGGGCCTCCACCTTCCATTCGATGAGCGACTGAGCTGTGAAGAACGAAGAGATCAGGAACGAAACTGAACTGACCGAGACACTGGCATGTTTTCATTCTCACCCCAGACAATTTTCTTTGAACCACTTTATAAAGGTATTTCTGGAAAAGGACAATCCTGGCAAGGAAACTCAAGCCATTCAGAATTAGCTCGTTGATTAGATAGGCCGGGAATATTCCATCCCTCCAATTACGAGATGTGTAAAACCTGTCTACGGCAAGAGTTGCTTTAGTGTTTATCATTCCCGTTCACAGTCACACTCGATTGAAGATTGTGCTTAGTCATCATAGCTGTATTCACGACTAAAAACATTTCTCAATGTTTAGATCTGAGATAATCATTATAGTCGGATCAAATCAGTGTTTGGTTACTTGTTGGGTGACTCGGTAGAACATACAGAATTTGGAATCGCCCCGCACTCGACAACATAATACCGCCGGGCCAGCTCAGAATTTGTATAAACGACCAACATCGAGAAAACATACTTAGATTTGGGGAACTACATGTAGTCAGCTAGATATCATTGCGTGATTGATTCTGACAACTGACAACTGAACTTGCCCCTGCTTGACCTCCGGTGCCTCCTGATTGGTTTGTGATTTGTAATCTCTCTTGTGGTCAGACTTCATGTCTCCATCTTCCATATAACAACCACTAACAAACAAACAAAAAAAGACGGTCTGCAATTTAAGACTCCTGCCCGGCCTTCGGCCTGGGGGCACGAGTAAAAAGAAACCGAGTCAATTTGAAACTACGGTGATGCAGAGGATATGTTTTTTTTAGCCAAAAATGTCAAAATCGGATTTTTAAACATTTTGAATAAGCTTCCCTTTTCATATGACTTTCTTAGAAAAGAAATACAAATTCTAAAGAATTAAGCAGACAAAATGAAGATAACCAAAATCGTCACTATTTTGCTACAGGAAACGATATGTCAACAGTAATTGGTTGGATTGTGACGTCAGTCGAAGCGCATCAGTACGTGACACTCATAACCACGCGAACGATACAACAACAGAATAATTTTAACAACGATACACTTTTGAACTTTTTACATGTAAAAGCAAAGACATGTCAAGAAAATCTTTAGGCCGTCGACTTCGTCTTCGAAGAAACCGTTCCCAAACAGAGCAGAAAGCCATACAAATACAAACACATACACACATGTCCGCTACTAGCCAGCGAATACAGCCGCTTTTTTACGCTCGCCACAGGGGTCTCCCGAAAGAAGCGTCTGCGGAGTGAGGCCCACATTCCTGTACTGTGACCTCTGAGGTCATGACAGCTCGTGTTGTAAATCCGATACAACACAGCCGCTCATGTTGTGAACACTAATTCCAAACGGCCTGAGTTTGTTGATTCGGCAATCAAAATTATTGTAGAACATGATTTTATTCATCTATGCATATGATAAGTCCGATACAATCGCCCGCGGCTCGACATTGTAATATTTTGTTCAGTTCGTTGAGTTTAATTTATGCAAATAATGCGATTACCAGCAAGCTGACCAATCAGCTTCTTTGACCAGAATCGGGTCCAAAATGACGTCACAGTACAGGAATGTGGGCCTCACTTCGAGACGCTTCTTTCGGGAGACCCCTGTGGCGAGCGTAAAAAAGCAGCTGTATTCGCAGGCTAGCCCGCTACTAGTCTCCTTCGCATCCGTTTTTAGTTCCGTCACGTAACGCTCTCGGTCCACAAACGGCTGCTAAAATTCGAACAACATTCCTTTCCCAGCTTTCGGCCAATCAGAATTTGGCTCTCATATTCCTGGAACCGTTCGCGCCAAATTTTCTAGCCAATTAGAGTCCGTGTTAGAAATTCAAGACTCTGACGTTTCAACTTCAGCGTCGCTAGTTGAAAGATTGGTCACAGACGCAAGGCTAGCTGAGTGTTTGTTGTTGACTAAAGAGTAAAGATTTATCCTCTAATTCCACTACGAGGGAGAAAGAAACATATTATTGTATAGAAGAGAGCTATTTTCGTGAAAGTGAGCATTGCATAGGCTTCAAAAAGTAATTTGATAAATCACGAGACCATTTAACCGCCCAGTTTGTTTATTATATCACAGAGGTCAGCAAAGATGTCATCACATTTTAAATCCTACTCTCATGCTGATTGGTGGATAGCTCATTTTAATTGGGGTTTTATGGAACAAAGGGAAAGGAATGTGGTTCGAATGTTAGCAGCCGTTTGTGGGCCGAGAGCGTTACGTGACGGAACTAAAAACGGCTGCGAAGGAGACTAGCCCGCTACCCGCAATGAATAAACTCGATCATGCAGGATACAAGGGTCGCACTGTAACTCAACTGGCGGCGTAATATTACAAGTAACTCGAAGGTCCTCGAACTAACTCGATTTCAAACTCGATGATCTTCGTTCGAAAATAAATGTTCACGGATTTGCGATCCATCTACGTGTCTGCACTCTATAGCAGTTCCAAAACATTTTACAGTCGATCGAGTGTCGCTGATCACTTTACCGTAACGAATAAGTTGAGTCAAATTGAGACTGATGTTGCTTCACTAAAGCTACTGAATGTATCTAGATATAAATGACAGTCGAGAAATATTAATTTATCGGATATCACCTAACCCAGGCATAGCTAGCTAGAGTACAAACACTAAACCGTGTACTAAATACTGATATTTCTATTGCTTCTTCTATTTAGTACTTACTAGTTAACGTAAGTTCAAACAGTTGCTCGCTTTTAGTGATTGTACTCCAGCATTAAGTTTTCACATCAGGCGATAAGATTATACAAAAAGAATGGTTTCCGGTACTTACGGTCAGTCTTGATTCAACCCTTGTGTAGTAACCAGATTGATTCTGGCAGCAGATTCGCCAGCAGCAGATTCGACCAGCAGCAGATTCGGATTGACGTCATTTTGACGTCACAGATTTTCGAATCTGCTGCTGGCTTGACAGCAGATTCACTAAGAAGGGGTAGGGAAGGGAAGATGATTGTTTTTAAACAGTTTTGTCCGGAAATAAACACGCATAATTACTTGTAATTTGAAACTGATCCAAAAAGGGGTTGTGCCCCTGTTGAGCATTGTAAACATCGAGTCTTGCGAGTAAGTTGAATAAAAGTGAGTATATCAAGCGAGTTTATTTGGTTGTCCCCGACAGTTTGTACTGCAAACGAATCAACGAACACTAAGAATATATTCAGCGTTGCAAACGAGTGATAAACAAACTAGTGCCGCGGAGGCAAAATAGCCACAAAATATAAAGTAACTCAATGTGATGTACTTTTGGATGGGCTTCCTGATAGCTGTAACTTGTACATGACAACTGAGCTGTAGCATTTGAATGACCTTAGACAACCAGTAACGCAACACCGGATGTGTGATTACACATTAAATGTATGTCAATTAGCCACTATCAAATCGAGCAGGGGACTGGGAATGAGTTTATTAAAATTAATGCAATTACAAAATTAAGTTCATGACATGAAAGAGCATGTTGAAATTAGCATCTGTGCAAAGTTTGATGTGATTTGGGCGAATTCTGTCGGAATTATAAACTTTTGAAATTGTGTTGTCCAGCCAAAATTTTACAAGGAATGTACGTATGGTTTGGATGGACAACGTCAAAAATTTACAGAGTTTGTATGTGAAAATAGACATCTTTGATGTCCTCTAGCATCGTCAATATTATACCGAAGTTCACCAAACTTTGCAGACTAGCTAAGTCTGATCTGCTCTCTCAGAAAATGATGCCCAATTTTACTAGTATCAAATTGAATTAGTTTTACGGACTTGGTACCAGTCCCCTGCTCGATTTGGAAGTGGCCAATTATCAATGCTCAAACAAAGACAATCAAACATAACACGTGATGTCAAGTTTTAAAATATTTAAAATTCGTATTAGAATTACTTATTAGGCTTCTTCCACACTGTTTATGTTGTTTATGTTTGGAGTCTCCAGTATCGAAAAGTTAAAAGGTTTGAGCTGGCGTTTTTGTCTTGTTGTCGCTCTTCCCTTCCCTTCCCTACCCCTGTTCAGTGAATCTGCTGTCAAGCCAGCAGCAGATTTGGAATTCTGTGACGTCAAAATGACGTCAATCCGAATCTGCTGCTTCCAATCTGCTGCTGGTCGAATCTGTTGCTGGCGAATCTGCTGCCAGAATCAATCTGGTTGTGTAGTAGGTGACGTCTAATAAAGAATAATTACTGAAGCGAGCCGCGATCAATTCAGCGGTAATTTAAGAGAATACATACATACATACATAGTTTTAATGTACCTCCCAATATGGGCTTTTCAGTTACAAGAATATAATATACTTAATATAATATAATATAAAGTGATTGTATAAAAAATATAAAATGATTAAATAATATCTGAACTTTATACATGTATATGGTAAAAAAAACTGTAATAAATATATTTATAGTAATAAATTAAAAATAAATAAATAAATCAATCAATCAATCAATCAATCAATCAATCAATCAATCAATCAATCAATCAATCAATCAATCAATCAATCAATCAATCAATCAATCAATCAATCAATCATCAATCAATCAATCAATCAATCAATCAATCAATCAATCAATCAATCAATCAATCAATCAATCAATCAATCAATCAATCAATCATCATCAATCAATCAATCAATCAATCAATCAATCAATCAATCAATCAATCAATCAATCAATCAATCAATCAATCAATCAATCAATCAATCAATCAATCAATCAATCAATCAATCAATCAATCAATCAATCAATCAATCAATCAATCAATCAATCAATCAATCAATCAATCAATCAATCAATCAATCAATCAATCAATCAATCAATCAATCAATCAATCAATCAATCAATCAATCAATCAATCAATCAATCAATCAATCAATCAATCAATCAATCAATCAATCAATCAATCAATCAATCAATCAATCAATCAATCAATCAATCAATCAATCAATCAATCAATCAATCAATCAATCAATCAATCAATCAATCAATCAATCAATCAATCAATCAATCAATCAATCAATCAATCAATCAATCAATCAATCAATCAATCAATCAATCAATCAATCAATCAATCAATCAATCAATCAATCAATCAATCAATCAATCAATCAATCAATCAATCAATCAATAAAAATTAAAAATTGTAGATATATTCAAGCGCAGAGCTACTGTCAAAAATGAGAATGTTGTGTACATTCATTTTCTAAACGAATTTTCGATCGATTGTTTATATTTTTATGGAGAAGAAAGTTGAGTTTTAATTGTAAATTACCGCTGATCATGAATTCACAAACAGAGTAATTATACGATGCGTTGTATTTTTCTGTACACGAGAGACTGTTGTGAGCGGATTTTACTGTTCTTCATAAACGACGTCACAAACAAAAAGAACTAAGCCGACGGTAAAACGGCAAAATGGCGGATGATATTCCATATTGATCACACTGATTTGAGTGAGATCTTGTGATCAAAGCTATGAAATTTATAGCAACTAATTGGAGAGATCAAACAGGATTAAAAAGTATAATGTTAATATACAGTCAATGTCATTAACGTTGTCCAGCTAAAAAGAGATTAACGCTACAATAAATGCCACGTGTCTCATTCTACATTCTTTTTGCGCGCGTGGAATTTTAATTTCAAAAGCAAACATCACCTCTGCCTGTGAAAACAGACATTGTTAACATTCTGTTCTAACGCTCAGGTGATGTTTGCTTTTGAAATTAAAATTCCACGCGCGCAAAAAGAATATAGAATGAGACACGTGACATTTATTGTAGTGTTAATCTCTGTTTAGCTGGACAACGTTAATGACATTGACTGTATGTAGGTCTATGTAGAAAGTGTTCCATGAAATGTAAAAATGTATGTATAATGAGATAGAAAGGAGGTAAAGGACGGTTTTCCCTCGGTTTTCCCTCGACCCAGTCTCCTCTCTCTTTAACAAGACGCTCAATGAGCGTACACTCGGGCTTATGAAAAGGACAATGTCAGTTGCGTGAGGAGAGACCTGACAATGACTGACAGTTGCGTGACGAGGGAGACTATATGTCTGCCAGATTTAATCAAGCATTTAATTTCTGATTAATTACTATTATTATTATTAATTGTAACAGCGCCATTGAACCTCGTAATTGGCGCTATATAAATCTATTATTATTATGAAGGGCTATACGATCTCGATTTACGAACATTGACCTTACTTGCCTTAAATGCTTTGATGTAGTTTTGAAGTACGATTTTTACGATTCCTTTTCCTTCTGAATTTTTCAAACGTGGAATAAAATAAACATCCATCATGAGTTACTGAAAATAACTCGACTGGCTCGACTGTTTGCATGACTTCTGTACATATAGCTTTCTGTCAATAGATGGAGTTATACATGACCGTTGTACGGCGTTGGTCGTGAGTTTAATTATAACAAGAGTCCGCGGAGATCTTTATCTATGAGTCAGACACAAGTCTCCCTCGTCATTGAGCGTCTTCTTCTGTAATAGAT
Source organism: Actinostola sp. cb2023 (assembly GCA_033675265.1). Classification (NCBI taxonomy): domain Eukaryota; kingdom Metazoa; phylum Cnidaria; class Anthozoa; order Actiniaria; family Actinostolidae; genus Actinostola; species Actinostola sp. cb2023. The sequence goes on from JAUJYZ010001011.1 coordinate 78,582, forward strand.
CCCTAAAATCTAAGGACGTTTTGATTTCGATTGTATTTTTGCCGTTCACTGACCTGTTTTGAGCGTGGAAATTCGGTTTTAAATCAACGGTTCTAAAATTAGGTCGCGTAATAGATGTATGACTCAGATAAGGATCACTTTACAACTGTCATCTTACTGAAAAGAACACGGATTTTCGAACATTGACCTTGCTCGATCGCCTTTGTCTCAATTCATTTTTGGATATGAGTTCGAGTTCGTGGAAAGGCGTTATAGAACAGCCGATAAAACACGGGCTTTAAACAGGCTCATTTCACAGACAAAAGCATACGGCTATTCGTGTGGGCCCACTCTGAAAGATGTCGTTTCATTTATAACAAAAGCAAACGCGCCTTAGCTTCATCGTGGAATGATCAACTACAATCCTGAACTTAATAGCTTGAAGATCTATGATGAGAAATCTTGAAACTCGATAGGATCAAATACATCGCATTCTTCGCATTTTTTCTTCATTTCATCACCTGAAAAAAAAAAAGTTAAAAAAAAAAAAAGAAAGTGTATTTTCTAACTCGGGCTTCCTTCGGAAGGGCCCGAGTAACAAGGAAAGCAGGCTATATACTAAATACACCAGGGTAGCAAAGGGGTTACGCATGACCGCGTGATTTGACCAAAAAATGGAGCGTGAATCGTGAAATTCATAAAAATTCGAGCGTGATGCGTGAATTTATATTTCAACGTGATGCGTGATCGTCCCTTTTGACCGACTGTGATTCGTGATTTACCGCTGTTATGCTCTGTGAAACGTGAACGTTTAGGATCTAAACATTTTCACGCGTGAAATTCCAAACTTTTGGCTAGCGCTCGTGATTCGTGACTGTCGGACATTTTGGTCCGTGACGCGTGAATTTACAAAAAATCGCCCGTGAAGCGTGATCATGACCCCCCTTTGCTACCCTACTACACAAGTATTGAATCCTGAGACTAACCGTAAGTACCGGAAACCATTCAGTTTTGTATAATCTTATCGCCGATAAAGCAGCAATTGCTCGGTAGATCTGAGGTGAAAACTTAATGCTGGAGTACAAACACTAAAAGCGAGCAACGGTTTGAACTAACGTTAACTACGGTATACGTACTAAATAACAGGAATTAAACAGTAGAAAGCAATAGAAATATCAGTATTTAGTACACGGTTTAGTGTTTGTACTCTAGCTAGCTATGCCTGGGTTAGGTGATATCTGATAAATTATTATTTCTCCACTGTCATTTCACTACTGTTATGTTTATATCTAGATACATTCAGTACCTTTAGTGAAGCAACATCAGTCTCAATTTGACTCAACTTATTCGTTACGGTAAAGTGATCAGCGACACTCGATCGACTGTAAAATGTTTTGGAACTGCTAGAGTGCAGACACGTATCGCAAATCCGTGAAAATCTATTTTCTAACAAATCAGTACTGCAAACTAAAGTACTCCGGCAATCGAACGAAGATCATCGAGTTTGAAATCGAGTTAGTTCGAGGACCTTCGAGTTACTTGTAATATTACGCCGCCAGTTCGGACGGAGTATTTTGCAGGTTGCAGGTTTGCAGATTGCAGGTTGCAGGTTGCAGGTTGCAGGTTGACCAGTTGTTATAAGCCTAAACGTATTGGGGATACCAATAAACATTGAGGAATTAAATTAAAAGGTTCTCCATTTGCTAAAATGTAATTATTATAATGTGATCCTGCTATTTATTAACTCAAGTTCTCCATGCATGACTATCTGACAAGGTCAAATCGAAGAATTACAAACTCCATCTGTCAACAAGTTTACTGTTTCCTGTCATCATCAGTTAACCAGGTTTCAGTTTTGGAAAATTTGTGTTGTAATGAGTGTAGGTAATTAAAATTATTTAGGAAAGCATCGAATTTATGTCCGTCTGATACTTCTTAATATCATATGATACTTCTTATGTTGAGATGTATTAAATAGGTCTGGAATAGTTCACTGCCATTACCAAAACGAGCAGTCCCTCCCCGGGAATCGATCACGCTCCCTCAAAATCATCGAAAAATAAAAAGTTTCGTCTAGTTACCTCTAGTCACCACGTTTAACAGCCGGATCGCTCCTTCGAAGTAGAAGTTTGTCTTTGGAAAATGGTTCGACAGTTAGCGCTGTCTGTGCTTTTCTGCAGCAAATCTCTCAACTTTGCTTCAATGCTAAACCTTAGTGCAGTTAATGGCTGTGTTACTGTTTAGCACTAGCCTCGCAGCTGAACAAAGCCCGGTAATTAAGTCCCTCTGCAGAAAGCTTGTTCTGGATCCTCCAACGGACTGATGACTAATTCGTGTACGTATGTATAAAAAAGTAAATGTAGACGGATCTAGCTAGCTTGAATTGGAGGAATAGTAAAAGAGAAATTTAGGATTCATAACGGATGAGATAAAAAAACATTCGAGCTCTTCATGATCAAGTCCCACATGCCCGCCCACGTGTCGAACGAATTTTCATCTAGGAATCCTTTCTATTCCTTAGCATCAGCTAATTACATGCAATTGTCAGAAAAAATATAAATGCACTATTAAAGGAAAACTAAAAGACTAACTCTACTGAACCTCCGAGTCACTGCTCCTTAGATCGAGGAAAACACAGGCCAAAGAGCCGCAGTTTCTTTGCTCTTGATCTGAGTCCTCGGGGTCCGAGTCACTGCTCCTTAATCGCGGCAGATCGAGGAAAAGCGATGTCAAGACAAAACATAAGAATAATTTATTGGACTTCAAACAAAGTCTAAAAGCTATACTTACAGTTCAATTATATCCATTTCGTATAAATAGTAATTTAGAGATATCCACAACGTGAGTAGGACATCCGCCACTAACCACAAGAATACTCAGGAATGAGGAATGACCGAGATGACTGAAGTTGTTGTGTGACACTGACAGGAAACAGTTAATTGTTGACAGATGGAGTTTGTAATTCTTCGATTTGACCTTGTCAGATAGTCATGCATGGAGAACTTGAGTTAATAAATCGGTTAATAAATAGCAGGATCACATTATAATGATTACATTTTAGCAAATGGAGAACCTTTTAATTTAATTCCTCAATGTTTATTGGTATCCCCAATACGTTTAGGGTTATAACAACTGGTCAACCTGCAACCTGCAACCTGCAACCTGCAACCTGCAAACCTGCAACCTGCAAACCTGCAAACCTGCAAACCTGCAACCTGCAAACCTGCAACCTGCAAACCTGCAAACCTGCAACCTGCAACCTGCAACCTGCAAACCTGCAAACCTGCAAACCTGCAAACCTGCAACCTGCAAACCTGCAACCTGCAACCTGCAACCTGCAAACCTGCAACCTGCAACCTGCAACCTGCAACCTGCAACCTGCAACCTGCAACCTGCAACCTGCAAACCTGCAAACCTGCAAACCTGCAAACCTGCAAACCTGCAAAACCTGCAAAAACCTGCAAACCTGCAAAACCTGCAAACCTGCAAAACCTGCAACCTGCAACCTGCAACCTGCAACCTGCAAACCTGCAAAACCTGCAAACCTGCAAACCTGCAAACCTGCAAAAACCTGCAAACCTGCAAACCTGCAACCTGCAACCTGCAAACCTGCAAACCTGCAAACCTGCAAACCTGCAAACCTGCAAACCTGCAAACCTGCAAACCTGCAAACCTGCAAACCTGCAAACCTGCAAACCTGCAAACCTGCAAACCTGCAAACCTGCAAACCTGCAACCTGCAAACCTGCAAACCTGCAACCTGCAACCTGCAAACCTGCAACCTGCAAACCTGCAAACCTGCAAATTAACCTGCAACCTGCAACCTGCAACCTGCAAACCTGCAACCTGCAAACCTGCAACCTGCAGCCTGCAAACCTGCAACCTGCAACCTGCAAACCTGCAACCTGCAAACAGGCCTGCAACCTGCAAAATACTCCGTCCGCCGCCAGTTGAGTTACAGTGCGACCCTTGTATCCTGCATGATCGAGGAGTTTATTCATTGCGGGTAGCGGGCATGTTTGTATGTGTTTGTATTTGTATGGTTTTCTGCTCTGTTTGGGAACGGTTTCTTCGAAGACGAAGTCTTGGATGAGAATATAAAGATTTTCTTGAAGACATGTCTTTACTTTTACATGTAAAAAGTTCAAAATTATGTTGTTGTATCGTTCGCGTGGTTATGAGTGTCACGTACTGATGCGCTTCGACTGACGTCACAATCGAACCAATTACTGTTGACATATCGTTTCCTGTAGCAAAATAGTCACGATTTTGGTTATCTTCATTTTCTCTGCTCAATTCTTTAGAATTTTTTTTTCTTTTCTAAGAAAGTCATATGAAAAGGGAAGCTTATTCAAAATGTTTAAAAATCCGATTTTGACATTTTTGGCTAAAAATACATATCCTGATCACCGTAGTTTCAAATTGACTCGGTTTTCTTGTTTGATTTGAATTGCTCACTAGAGTGTGATTCCAATAAACCTGGGCACTACTACACATATACATGCATACATACTTTATTTAGTACCATATAAACATAAATATTACATATTTACAGTCTACTATTTATAGTTAATGAAATACAATTTACATCATCTGATATTTACAGTGTTTACAATAATATAAATTTAAGGAAGAGCTGTTAACATTGCCATAGATAATTAGTTTTCTGTATTTATTAGGTCCTGTTTACAAGAGGGCGAGGGTATCTCGTAGGATTCTTTTTTTCGCGAGTAATGTTAGTGTGTAGGATTCGTTATTTGAGGATAAACAATGTTTCATCTACACGATTTTGAAGTTTAATTTGACTCTGAGCTTTCGGGTCAATTGAAGAAATGGTTAAATGACTCAGCGTGCGTCAATTGAATTTTATAATATAAACATTGGTAACATCCTAAGAACGCGCGATTTCATTGGATGCTAGGCGTACACCATTTTGCACGCCTAGCTACCAATCAAATTGCAAACTTTTTATGGTGCACGGCTGTGAGCTTAGGTTCAAACTGAATAGCTAAAACAATCCTAAAATCAAACGTTTCCTCGACTTTGGTATTGAAAACATTGCGATACACCGAAACTATGGATTTTTAATTTAAAAAAAGAACAAGAATGGTGGAGAAAATGGCAAGAAAGTTGAGGATTCTGCACAGGCAGCCCAACCATTCCTTTTGAGGCTACTAAATAATTCAAAAAATGATATTTGCGTGTTTTTTTTTATGGGTTCCCTGTGGTAAAGCGCACGCGCGCGCAATACATATGTTAGGTTCCCTGTGCTGAGTAATGTCCTATGTTGGGCTTCCTGTGTGCGTCCTGCGGGATGCGCCCGCAGCAAATGTGTATATTTACACAAGGTATGAAACTCGGTCACGTGACAAATACGTTTTTGACCCTAATTTTGTCAATGTGATGTGAAAATTCAATTTTTCTTCGAATAACTAAACTTTACCGTATTCTCTAAGCACTTTATAAGTATCAGTCGTCTAACTTCAACATACGCTGAGAAACTAATTTTTGAAATTTTGAGCGTCGTGGCCCGATGTGCGGCGCAAGTAGATGGTGCACTTTTCCGTGAAGTAGTCGGATTTTACCTTCGAGAAGGCATATCGACAAGCGCTCGGCAGATCTGAACGATGCTCTTTTTGGCAAGTTTTAACATGATATGTTCACTAAACATGAGTCAAAACATCTACAATATACTTTATTTGTTTTCTGTTTTGACTTCTGTAAAGTATTTGTTTTGTATTTTGATTTTTATCGATTAAAATCTTCAAAATTGACGCATTGTGTTTTATAAATGCTGAATAGTCTCAATATTTACGGCACAACACATTTGCTATCACTACTTGTACACAAAATGACAAACAAACGTCTTTATTTCAACAATAAGTTTACTAGCTTTTTACACACTGTTTTGCCGTTACTTTCTGTGCAATTTATTCACTATATTGATCAGTAATAGCATGGAAATAAGCTTAATAACAATGGATAAATATTATACACAAAGGCGACAAGTTGTGAATCACTGATCATGACTGATTGAATAGCAAACATCGAAGTTGGAAGCGATATTTACGAAAATACGCCGTTAAAATTACTCTGTTTCTATCATATTATTACGGTATATCACTTTTAACCATTAAGGATATCAATCTTTATAGGTACTTGTAGTTTGCTGGTCACTACCAAGGTAGATGATACAGGCCTATTATGAAGCTGATTTGTGCGGGTCTTCCGAAAACTGGTACCACTTCCCTGGCAGCCGCGTTGACAGAGCTTGGGTACAGTGTACACGACTACGTGGATCATTATGGCTATCATACTGACGAATACATAAAGGCACTTGAAGGTGAAATGCCAGACTTTGCAACAATGTATGCTGACATAGATGCCGTTCTAGATTCTCCTCCCTGTCTGGTCTGGGACGAAATTCTGCGCTGTTTCCCCGACGCCAAAGTTATCATCCAAGAACGCGACAATGTAGACGTTTGGCTCAAAAGCTTCTTAGAAAGCAGTAAGGCATCAAAGACGACACAGAACCAGTGGTGGGTGTTCTTAGGATTCGCAGTGACACCATCAGGACGAAAATGGAAACGACTCATTGACCTTGAGAGACTTTCCTATAGAAATATGGACACCAAGTTTTTACTTGAGCTATACACTAACTGCCACAACGCGCGGGTCAAGGCTTTGGTTCCGCGGGACAAGCTTTTGGTGTACAACATCAAACAAGGTTGGGAACCACTGTGCGAGTTTCTTGGTGTTCAGGTACCGGATAAACCTTTTCCTCGCTTGAATGTGAGGTGCAGTTCTGTCCCTGACGAAACCAACCAGTCGATTTCTGGACGGAGAATGTTCAACGAGTTGGTGTTTGTCCTGGCTGTCATTACTGTGATTTTGGCAGTAGTGATTTGGAACATTTTGCTTTGATTGACGCTTACCCTGGTTCCAGAGGCTACTAGCTCGAAGACCTGTCTTCATTTTTTGATATTTTCTAGCTTTAGTATACCTAGACTTACAGTAGAAAAATCAGGATAGGTCACCGACTTAGATTTTTAGATAATCGCGGTTGAATATCATGCGCAGGAAAGATGCGCATGAATGCACGATCGCACTACCTTAATTACATGTAATTATGTACTCCATTTATGCTGTTATCATAACAGCATAAATAATAATTAAATATAATTAATCCATATAAAAGTACCATTACATACAATACCTACCTTGAAGAAATGAAGAAATAGAAAACTAGCGCGTGTGCTATGTGCAGATTTATAGCAGAGTGGACTGATCAGAACACGAGAGAAGTGTTAGGAGAAGCACGTATTAGCTTTGTCTACAGTTCTCAATATTGACTGTCAGGACACTCTAATGGCTAATCATGTTTCGTATCATGTGCAGTTGTTGGTGTGGCTCACAGCACATATAAATAAAATACATAAATAAATAAATATAAATATAAATATTTTACTCAGTAGATCCACGAATCCATATTAAGGTGAGTGATTCCATAGAAAAAGAAGCTGAAAAAAACTTGATCTGAATCTTCGTACAGTTATTTGACATACCTAGGGTGTTTCAGTAAAAAATGCAATAAAAACAGGGGGTCACCATTCTCGTTTTCGCGCTAGATGCTCTTCAAATATATCAATTTATAGGGTTTTAGCGAAATGCGGTAGCAACCCATATCAAACTTATGTCCTGCCTCATTGAACATTTGCTCCTGTTGGGAGCCAGTATCACGTGGACAACGTTTTTGTTAATGCGCTTGCGCAAAATGATTGAATTACAAAGGTACTTTGTTACTAAAGCACGTTTGAGGCCCGATTGATCCAGCAATTTGTTCTGTGGCCGCTAAATAAAGCAGATTCGTACGTGACTGGTTTATCATTTCTGAATTCATCTTTTTCCTTTGACAATGTGTAAATCAGGTAGCTAAAATATAAGAGAGGATGGAAAAGCTGCATATGTTTCCTCAACAGGGGAAAATATATCACAAATTCGAACTTACTTATTGATCTTATGTGTAAATATTGGAAATTGCCTTCAAAAAACGTCCTTTCCGAGGCATAATTTATTTGCGAATTCCCCTATGTACGGCTACTGCATACAGAGCACCAACTCAGAGCACCAATATGATGTTCACAATAGGCGACTTGCATGATGACGTTGTTTTACTACAAGTACCAGAATGCTTTGGGAATTTTCTTTCTTATTCAGATTTTTATTCCCTCATGAGAATAGCAAGACAATTGGTGCTAATTTTCTAACAAAAGAAAATGGGCAAAGCATTCTGGTACTTGTAGTATATGACGCCATCATGCAAGTCGCCTATTACCAAACAAAGAGTTTTAGATTTCATTTTGCCGCAGCTTAAATTATATCCAATATACATGTATTTAATTTCTCATACTCATTAATCATTCATGAGGTAACCAGCCAATCCGGTGCATCAAATCCGGTCACATGATGGACCTGGAAACCCCGGAAAGTCCGCTCAAGAGTACTTTGAAATGCATTTCAAAGTCCAAGGACTCTTTCCTGAGTTCTTATCCCTCATAAAACAATCATCGGGACCTTGGACAGAGTAGAAGCAATACCACTCTGTCCGAATTAGATTCAATCTGAAAGCAGGCTCTACTTCATGCTACTCAAGAGTCCAGCACATGTGGGATACGATGTCCTCGACTCTGCGCATGAGCAGAAAATATGCAGACTGGAATTCTTGCTTTTCCGGGCTAAAATCTTGCAACTCTTTATTTAGGCCATTGCATGTAATAATTAATGAGTATGAGAAGTCGTTCCAAAGCCTCGAATTCGGACTAGACGGGATTTCCAGTCTAGTCCTCATTCTCGGCTTTGAAACATTACTTCTCATATAGTCAGGTGGCTTAGTGAAATGATCGTGACAGAACGTACAAAAGCACCATACTTTGTACAAATGTTGTTTAGACCTATATAATCAATATTAGAAGGGGTGCCCACCGAAACTCTTTCTAATTAACAATTTATGGGCAGTTAAATTGTTTGAAAAATCGTTGTTTGGGCTTCCTGTGTCATAACGTACTCTTCCTTCGCCTGGAGGTTAAAATCGATAAAATAGTGAGAAGTTTAAGTAGTATTTAGTTAATTGAGTCGTAATAAATAATTATCCAAAAGAAAAACCTGGAAAAAAATTGATCCAGACTTATTTTTACACTATTGGTTTGAATGCTAGTACCCAGGCTCCACTCGGCCATTTTAGGTTATTGACTTTTTTCTAGAATTAAACAGCACAAGACTGGAAAACAATCAAAGATAATCGTACATAAAGCCTTGCAAGCTTCCAGAAATAAACTTTCTACTCCTAGAGGGTTTTAAAGCACACCTTTTCAAAATGATAGATTCGGGTTCAGCCAAGATTAGCCATTTTAGATTACATTTTCAATTTTCAATTTACAGTTGCAGAGGAGTGTGCAACTCACACGTGCCTTGGCATAGCATAGAGTCATACATGGGTATGTGCCGCTCAACAGGATATGATTTTTGCCTCTGACCATGGAACAGCGTATATACAAACAATATTTCTGTCTGGAACAGGGGGATATTTTACACTCAGTTTGACTCTGGAACAGGTCCGATTTTTTCCACAGTGTCCGCGATTATCCACGATCAAGTCTACCACTGCAAAATGACACTTTTACGTTTTTAGTCTGGGTCAACAGGGTACCTATTTTTGCCATTTTGTCTGAAATGGGGTTGAAAAATTATATTTCTTTTGTCTGGAACAGGTCCAGAGTCTCAGAATCAGCGGCGCACCCCCATCCTAAAGTACCCCCTTCCCGGGCTTTACAGCCACACTTGGGAAACCTCGGTGATTGTCATCCAAGCTGGTGTCCATGAATCCTTGTCTCTTTTTATCCGTGAAAATCTCTCCGGCAATGAAATTTGAGGGGGATGCGTGATAAACTGTTCTTTAGATAGACTCCAGACCATAAGGCTTTAAGCTCAATAATAGCAGGTTTTAGGAATTCATTCAACTTTGGTTCGTGGCCCATCGATGGAATTATTCCTACCACAATTACATTTTCCCACTTAAATCTTTCAGAGCGAGGTAAATTTAATAGTACAAGGTACAACACACCAACAGAATAGTCTTTTCTTCTTTTCATAGGCTGGAAAAAGTCAAAGTTCAACATGAGTCCATAATTCCTTGGAGCATCTAAGTAATCTTTTCCTTTATATTTCTTAAATGTTTTCCAAAGCTGGCCATCATGTATATCTGCCATTATTGTACCAGGACGTTGATTAATTCTCCATTCCTCACATTTTTCAGGAAATCCACTTTTTCTCAATAATTCCTCCAAAGGGTTAATTATGCCATTGTAGCAGTAATAGTGTAAAGGATAAAATTTCACGGAATTATTTTGGAGTGTAATTTTTCTTACGAGTGGGCTGCCACATGGTTGGATTCTTCCTCTTAAATAGGATGTGCTAGTGCAATGCTTTCCCACTTGATGACCATTTATATACGTTAGACATTCATCATATTTGTAGCATTTTGTACACTTTGGACAAACAACAAACTTTGTAAAGTTATCCCTGTCTAAATTCATATATTGTCTTACCATATACAAAGAACAAGGAAATGCTGCTATTAGATCTGTAAGGAGATCATTTGAAATGTGAAGGTTTAGAGCCTTTAAGAATTGAAGGAAAAATCTTAACAACCATATAAGGCCATTGTCACTTAGATGACAGTAACTTTGCCAAATTAGGAGAAAATATAGTGACCATTTCAACAGTGAATGAGCCAGGTGAAATCTTCTCCTCTTTGGTTTGGGCTCTGGCAAGGGAGGTGGTGTCTCAATATCTTGGTTGACTATGGCTTCAGGAACATCATCCCAAACTTCATCTATGTCTGAATCGCTGTATTCACTTTCCTCCTTGTTACTGCTATCTGTATCTTCAAGGTCACTGTCTACATAAGTGACTCTTTCAGCCTGAAAATTACAGTAGAATATGTGCACCACATTAGTCAAGAATACCTGACGATAGTACTAACTGATTTATGTTACCTTAATTGTATATATATACAGCAATATGCAGAAATTCTGATCCCTTTGACTAAAACACACATATATCAAAGACCTACCCCCCCCCCCCCCATCTCTCCCTCTCACTCTCTTTCCCTCTCACATTCTCTTTTCTGTACTACTCTCTCAAATTTCCTTTCTCTCTATTATACCTCTCTCAGCTCTCGTTCTTTTTCTCTCTCTCTCATTTATTCACTCTCTCTCTCTCTCTCTCTCTCATTCACACATTATTTTTCTCTCTCTTATCCCTTCGCTTTGTGAAAATCAATTTTACAATGGTCCAGGCACCTTCCCTACCAGTCCACCCTCCCATGTCCTTTTTTTTTTAAGTTACGTGAATCCGATTCTCTGTTTCATCATTCTCGGGTTATCATACTATTCGATATTAAAATTAACAATTAAAAGCTACTCTGATTACACGTAGTAATACTGATACGTATTGAAAAAGAATAAATAGGAATTATGGACTGAGTGAACACTTACTAATGTCTCTGAATTTGCTTCACATTGGGCTCCAGGTGTTTCTAATTCTCGATGTAGATAATCTGAAGTTTAAAACAGTGTCAGGTCAATAACTACTGTCCCCACGTGTACAGACGATCGAATAAGTAAGGGATTAATTATAAATACTCGAAATAAATAATTTAAATCATACCTTCTGATACCGACGACGTTGATATATCGGCAGACTCGTCTTCAGACGATGACGATGTAGTATCTTCTGGAACTCTAACATTCCTACTAACAGCTGTGGCATACGGAGAGAACAAGTTCATATGGCGTCTATAAGTTGATTCGGAAACCTTCTCATTGCAGTGATGACAATACATATACCCAGAAGGAATATAATCCATAGTGACTTGTTACAAAACTTCGCTATACATTCTATAATGTTAATACCAGGAGGTACCCAAAACAACGAAAAAGAATGCTCTGTTAGCAGTTACGCGGCTCAACTAACTTGATTGCTCAATTCCATCAGCTAAGAAGTATCATTCTTTTTAGCGTAATTTCCGGTTATAATTGCGTAAAATAAGCAACCAAACAGATGATTTACATTGGTATTTCCGCTTATTATCATTGACGCGGTTGTCAAGGACGCACAAACGGATATATATTTATCTACTGATAATAAGAAGCTAAGACTACAGTTATTACTGCATGGCTAGCCTAAAGATTTTTCCCAATAAAAATATACGTTGTGTTGGCTTTACTTTGTGGGACAACTGAATCTAATCTATAACCCATACTTCATTCTAATTTATTCCGGCTTCAATTCTTTTCTCTAGATCTCTTTAGTTGGGTAGAATCCTTTATCATTTATTCTAGCGATCCAATCCTACACGAGCTTACATGGTGAGATTAATTTAAATTTTACAAATACTGATAGTCTTTGGGTGAGGAGTGATTATCACATAAAACAATCTGTGTCATGTAGGTTTTGGTACAAACGCTTCCAACTCCATCAAAGAAAGCCTAATGAGATATTGCTATTAAAATAGCAATATCTCATTAGGCTAACGTTCAAGTATGGGTTATATATATATTATAGACTTGTTTTAGTTGTTCCACAATGTACCTTTGCTTACCTTTAATGACGTATTAAAGAATAATAAATCCAAATTCATCTTTACATACATTTATCACCGATAATGAAATGATATTAAACCCCAGTGATCCTTTACACACCATGAATATAATACTGTTAAACATGATTAAAGGTTAAGGTGCATTTACGTTACTTTATCGCATCATTAAAGACAAGTAAACGCGAGGTCCATTTAATCATCTTTAATTTTTGATTAAAGGTGTATAAGATGCCTTTAAAAAGTTTACTCTCCTGTGTTAAACATGATTAAAGGTTAAGGTGCATTTACGTTACTTTATCGCATCATTAAAGACAAGTAAACGCGAGGTCCATTTAATCATCTTTAATTTTTGATTAAAGGTGTATAAGATGCCTTTAAAAAGTTTACTCTCCTGAATAAAGGAGTGTAAATATATTTTTTCGCCCTGTGAGGGCATATATCCTAAACATAAATGGGTAAACAAATAAAAACGTTTGTATATGACTTTGCTGGACAGTACGGTCTTATGATTTTGCACAGCTGTACCTGTATGAGTGTATACTTATAATATATAATGTATCTTTATTTATTCACGGTAGGTCCTTCAGGCTTACAATAATAACTACTGATTACAATACTAATGACCGACTTCGCAAGCATGGGAAGCATATCCTAATGCGACACCAGCACTTGAATCTCTAGCTACTGATCTCTTTCAGCAGCTCCAAATTGAATCTGAAATCTTCCGAAAGCTTGTGGTATTGACCATGGTTCTTTTTTGTAAGCACAACAGGTCAATGTAGAAACTCCCTCCAACACATGTACAGGTACAGTATAAAATCATAAGATCGTACTGCGCGGCAAAGTCATATATACAAATGTTTTTTATTTGTTTACCCATTTATGTTTAGGATGCCCTTCTACAACATGTTCGGAGAACCGGTATACCATTTGAAGCTGGAGTTTGGACAGTAATTAATATATAAGCGATCAGACTGAACATGATATTCCATCGCTGGAGAGATTTTCATGGATTAAAAATGACGAGGATTCAAGGACACCAGTTTGGATGTCAATCTCCGAGATTTCCCAAGTGTGCGTGTGGCTGTAAAGCGGGATGCACGACTAGATGCGCAAATATGCCAAGGCACGTGTGAGTTGCACACTCCTCTGCAACTGCAAATGTAACATTGAAAATGTAATCGAAAATGGCTAATCTCGGCTGAACCCGAATCTATCATTTTGAAAAGGTGTGCTTTAAAATCCCTCTAGGAGTAGAAAGTATATATTTCTGTAAGCTTGCAAGGCTTTATGTACGATTATCTTTGATTGTTTTCCAGTCTTGTGCTGTTTAATTCTAGAAAAAAGTCAATAACCTAAAATGGCCGAGTGGAGCCTGGGTACTAGCATTCAAGCCAATAGTGTAGAAACAAGTCTGGATCAATTTTTCCAGGTTTTCTTTTGGATAATTATTTATCATGACTCAATTAACTAAATACTACTTAAACTTCTCACTATTTTATCGATTTTAACCTCCAGGCGAAGGAAGAGTACGTTATGACACAGGAAGCCCAAACAACGATTTTTCACAAAAATTAACTGCCCATAAATTGTTAATTAGAAAGAGTTTCGGTGGGCACCCCTTCTAATATTGATTATATAGGTCTAAACAACATTTGTACAAAGTATGGTGCTTTTGTACGTTCTGTCACGATTTGGCCCAATTTTTGCGCTAAGCCACCTGACTAATACAGCATTAGCCATTCATATCGCATCGGCCAATGAGCGTTTTCGTTTTAGGTCACATGTTGGTTTATTGAAACCCAGGATAGAACAACGAACTTAATTATATGCACTGAAGTGGGCAGGGCTTTGAAGCCGTGGGAATTTGCGGGGTAAAGCGTTGCTGATTGGCTAAATGTTTCGTACCTGGAAATCGCTTCCAGATACGATATTTATGCAAATGAGTAGTAACTGTATCTGCATGTGCAGGTACGAAACATTTAGCCAATCAGCAACGCTTTACCCCACATGTTCCCACGGCTTCAAAGCCCTGTCCACTTGCAATTCCAGATACAGTTACTACTCATTCGCATAAATATCGTATCTGGAAGCGATATTCAGGTACGAAACATTTAGCCAAAGAGCAAGAACGTCTTACTCCGTAAATTCCAAAAAATAATATCAACACTTGCATTATCAAATGTTTGTTACTCTAACCTTCAAAATGTTCCCAACGTCGGTGACAAACGAGAACGTCCTGTGGCCTATGTGAGAAACAAATAATACAATTCCAATAATTGTTAGTAACAGATAAAGAGGGAAATTAATAAAATTACAGCACAAATAACCCATAGAACCAACACCTTTATTATCTATTTCGTTCTGTAATCCTTTCTTATTTAAAGGAAACATTGATGGTACAGTTGTTTCATTATTCGATAACTAGTCAGTTGCTCTGCAATTTTATCACTATCATTACAATTTTGTCTTTCTAACTAAAGGTTTCGAGGTCAAAAGATCTTACAATCTCGTCAAATTCATCATCTGAAAAATCGAATTCCTCCTCTCCCTTTACACTAGACTGCTGAGCAATCACTGCACTTGTACCTGGTGCGCTTGATATAGTAGTTACTGCCGGTGGTGGTGCGATGCATTTAGACACGGCCTTTCTTTTGTTCTTTCTCTGCTTTTTCATTGGTGAACAAATCTGAGGAAACATGTCCCGTTCGCCCTCTTATCATCTTCTCTTCGTGTTTACTTCTTTAACAGATTTGAGAGCCTCTTTCGAGGAAAGAGGCACTCTAAACTTCTTAGCTGGAGAACTTGAAGATCCATCCGCCATCACATATGCTGATGAGTGATGAGCTGAGTCGCAATGCCAGACTTGCAATTTCATGTGGAATTCTCACCTCGCAACCAAAAAGCACGCAAAATTAAACCACCATTGTTTTATTAAAAAGCCTCTGCGATGTGACATTGTTCATGGCACTCGGATCTAGAAATACCCTGGTTCCAGAGTCTCGAAGTCCGAAGGACGAGAGAGAGCGAGTCCGAAGGACGAGTCCGCTACTTTTCCTCTCCTCCCCAGGCTCGCCCCCCAATAGTAGCCTCTGGAATCAGGGTAATCTAGAAACCGTGTCCAACACAATTTCTCGGATTAGAAATATTATATAAAAACGCGCGTAACATTACAGAGCATTAGAATCTGGCGGTAGGTTTTTGATTGACACAATTTCCAAGGGATTCAGAGGGTTTTTGTGTGTAGCGTATGTCACGCTCTCCTATATCTCTTCAGAGATTTCAGCTCGATCGATTTTGAAGAAACGGAAAATGACGCGGTCAAATACATTTATTTTTGCTTGAATTTCCAGCCCATTCATTCCTTACATATTCGTCTTTTCTGTTGGTAGATGTTATGCCACGATTTACAACCATTTTCTATATTTAGTAATCAAGTAGTTTTTGTAGTCTTAGCCGCTTTGTTTTGGTAATGGTAATATGTAAATAATTATTATTGTATTTATTGTAAGCTTGAGTTTTTCAAATATTTATATATTTGCTATTCAAGAATATTTTTTTTTTTAATAAACTTTATAAGTGGTCGGTTTTAGCAGAGGCGGAACCGACCCGAACATTGTAGTTATTACTTACCTGACATTGTTGTGCTGAACATTAATAGTTTTAGCCTTTTTAATACTTATTGACGTTTGCAATTAGGTGAGACGTATAACGCACATAGAATTAGACGGGGAGCTGAGTCCGGAAAATGGGGGTTTCGTTCAACCCACACCACAGTAAAGGTTTGACACCAGATTATGGTAGAATAGAACCTCCTGAACAATGTCAGGTAGTTAGTAGAGTTGAAAAGTGGTATCAGTTTCGAGTTAAGGCGACTTTTTGTTGCGTGATTGGCAGTTTAGCATGGAAACGAGGCTCTTCAAGTAGTCACCTGTTTGAAGGCTAATTCTTTATTATCATAGCCGTAAATGTCTTCCAATACAACTTATCTTCACAATGTTGTGTAGTGCCACTAAGTGCCACATAAAATTGGTCACGTGACAAGTCACGTGGTTCGATAATCACGTTTTAATTGGTGAAAAACAAAATATGGTTTTCTTGACCGATACTTATAGTCCCGTCAACGAATGACTTAGGTTGGAAAAAAATGTTAACAGAGCTTTCTCACCTGAAATATGTTTATTAGTGTAATATCACTGCACACAAAAAAAAACACCCGAAACCAGAAATAGGAACCCTCGTTTTCGACCCATGGAAAAACCTCGCTTTCAGGTCAAATCGAAGATGGCCACCATTATACAGTCTCGTCTCCAAACGCGCTTAAATTTGGAAATAAGTAAGTCAGAGACATATATGAAGTGTTAATTCCAGCTAATTTGAGCATGACCTTTCGTTTGGTGCTACTTTTGAGCTCGCTAGAGGTCAAGGTCATGCGTTAAGGTCAAGATCAAGGTCAAAGAAATATATAAAACATATGTACTTGCACTTTGTTGACGTATAATTAATTGGATATCCAAACCTGTGGGAGCTTGACAAGAAGTGCACTTCCGAGTGTGAAGATTGACAAAGTTACCTGAATTGTGGGCCTGGGAATGAGTTTTGAGTCAGCGGTTATTTTCGCGCCATTGAACGCTAGAGACAAGTTGATTCAGGTGAGTGATCTTGATCTTAATCTATACATTTCTTAATTAATCGATGAATTAACCTAATAGGATAAAATACTTACCATACTATTTGCAATTGTACATCTACGCTGAAGCAGCTTTTTTTTAGCAAACTTAGACTAAGTGATTCAGATTATTTTCAATTGATATTCAATCTTGCACAAAACGCAATCACAAAACTATGATAAAACACGGTAAAAAGCACAGAACATTTTACGTTTCTCTAGTAAAAAAAACTAGTTCCTTCTTTGACTATTTAAAGAATAAACTTTTCTAAAGGTTACAAGTGATTATCCATTCACTCAAATCGTTTTGCATTCACTGCAAGCAAAACAGAAGAATTAGGTGAAGACTCTGCGCCTCTGCTGTCTATGTCAAAACTGCTTCTGGGGAGCGAATCGAGATGGATCCACAGCACCTCTACCAGCGTCTTATTCTAATGGGTGTTGGTGATATCCCTCTTCCCGATCTCCTCCAATATGAGCTGTGCTCTTTACCCGCATCTCTCTTCGACAATCATATGTGCATGCGGACTGGGGACAAAGCCGAGCTCATCCATGATCATATCCTAAAGCTTGTCCCTGATGTTAAGAGAGCTGGTCAACCTAGGCCATGGTTGATCAGATCGAGTAGGGGAATTCCCCACAGCCTGTCTTATGACCTTGTAGAGTATCTCTTAATTAGCGAGTGTTGTTTATCAAGTGGATCGCCACAGGAAGTTCTGTTTGGGTTATGTCTCACCAGCTTTTCATTAGAAAGTGCTCATTCGTAGAATTTACCATGTAAACATTTATAGTATTAGTCAACAAATTGTACAAGTATCGATATGATCTAATCGAGTTAGTACATCTAATGCCGCACCCTGTAAACACTCAACCATGAAATGAGACAAACACTTGAGAGTGAGAATTCTCGAAGTGTTGGTTGAGTATAAATAGGGTACTAGTTGGATGCACTAGGTAGATGGATTAAAGCAGAGCTGCACGGCATTAAAGACAAATACGTAAAGAACGGAAGACTTGATCATCTTGTAGTAAGGTATGCTTCCACAACCTTGAGATCCTAGTCGTACTTTAACATAGGTTTTTGGTTTTTATTTTAACAATGCAGTAAAAAGCAAAAATGTATCAAAATCATGCTGTTTTTATTGATAGACCGCCGTCGCCTCATCTCCATATGTAAAACAATGACCTTTTGTATAACATAAGTTCGATATGCGGAAGTTGTAATTAAACACATTTTTCCTCGGTTCAAAGTACTTCCTTACAACATAACGTACATATAATTCGAAGTATCAAAGTAATTGAATATATGACTGTGATTGTTCGCCTCTACGAACGTCCAAAAATCGCACGCTTTAACTCTTCTCATCAAAATATTTCCGCAAAATTTAGCCAATAAACTTTCCTTCATTTTTTGATATATAATACGCAGCACCGATTTCAAATTAAAAATCTCAAATAAAACATGGCACCATGCTCGTTTTCGATTGATATATTTTGAAAAAACTTCAGTTATACACTTCAAATATTTAACGATTTCCAATGGTCTCCAATGTGCGCGAGCTCGCGCGAGCTTCAGAATCGTGCGCAGTAGAGCGTGCGCAATGCAAAACAAGGACTAAATTACCTATTATTTTGAGAATTTTAAAAACGCGGTCCCATATCAGAGCCACAAGAAAGCACTGCCGAGTCATCCAATAAAACCAGGAATGCTGAGTCACAACGAAAGTTTAACCCGATCATATCACAATCATATTTACCATGATTCAACGTCAGTTTTGAGTTGATCCAAACCGAAATTACAGTAATTTGTGTGGGGAAATTATATATTCAACTGGCCATATCTCAGCTGCTATTTAACCGATTGCTCTCAAATTTGGCATGTAGTATTCTTTATTGATGTTCTTTCGAAATCGGGGATCAAAAGTTGATAAAGCGAAAATTATATTTTTATGACGTCATCACTTCGGTACTCTATTCCCCCGCAGGCGATTCACTCTAGTGGTAAACACTAAAAATCGGGTTCTTTTTAGAACCAGAATCAGCTGAAATAAAATGCATGGCAAAAACGTTTTCTTTCTCATTAATTGTCGTAAATTAGGATAATAATAATAATAATGTAAGCTATAAAATGAAATGTTTAGATCAGTGTAAATCGCTTGGATCCATGTTATAAGCGCTAGCTAATTAGTTTACTTTTGTATAATTAATGGCTGAAAGAATAATGAGTTATTAGCTTAGCCAAACTAGAAGTTTGAGACTTTAATAAAGTTTAAATAAAATAAAATAGCTGAATAAATTAGTGGTACCCGAAAAGCGCATTTTAAAATAAAAATGAAACCATCATAAAGTTTCAAGATTTCGTCTAGTAGTCAGTCACAAGACTAAAACTTAGCAATAATTTAACTATAACATATTCCCAACTAAAGTAAATGAGATTTATGATTCTACTATTTATCATTTTAGCTTTCTGTAGTGTTGTAACGAGCAGCTTATCGGCGTGGAACTGTCAGTTTATCTCGCATTGTAAAGTCACATTGATCACTCCAACAACGGCTGCACTATTGACGTTGTTTCCAGTAGAAACTTGCCTCATGTTGTACTTTTGAGAGACTCTTTTGTGTCTGCAGACAATCTTCCATAACTCTTTCCTGAAATCCTTCATTCTCCAGACATAAATCAATATATTCCACAAGGAATTGGAATACATAAGAAAGGTTACAATGGCGTGGAATTGGAGCGGAAACAGCGACTCAGAGCATGATTCACAAATGAAGTGAACAACAAAACTGACGGTTATAGGAGTCCATGTAATAACTGACACCATTATCACAATGAAATAAGTGACAGTCAGTTTTTTCGTTTCTATGTTATGACGAGATCGTTGGACATTTTTTTTACTGGAAACAATCTTGAACCAGATGGCCACATAAGCCAGGGCTATGATGGAGATGTCAGTGATTCCACAAACTATCAATAAATGACCAGTAATGATTTGCGCTGTTTCGTCGTTTGGGTACACCACTTTCAAAATAATAGTGAGACTTGGGACCAACAGAGACAGAAGCCAAAAGCCACCAATGAAGATTCGATAGGTTCTGTTCTGGATTAAACGTTGCTTGAACGGCCAATAGACCACGTAGAACCTCTCGATAGCAATAGCGGCAAGAAAGTTCAGCGATGCCAATCCAGAGAAAATATCAATCCAAATGTGCACTACATCGAAGTCATTCAGCCTTTTCTTCTCAGTCCTCTCGTAGACAACTACCACAGCAAATGCTGCAGCAATTCCTGTAATCAAGTCAGCGACAGTCAAGGAAATGAGAAAATAGCTTGATTTTTTGGACCGCAGTGTTGGTCTCCAAAATACCAGAAGTGCCAAAAAATTGCAACAGAGAATCAGGAAAGATTCAATGAAGAAAATACTCGTCCAACTTGCTCTCTCTGCGGTCGTTCGGCTGTAAAATAGCGAGAGACCGAAGGTGATCCTAGTTAACTTCATCTTTTACTCAAAGCCTCCAGCTTGATATTAGGGAGCTTAATATAAGCAACAGACGTTTTTGTCAACACAGACGGCACAACATACGCTCTCGCTTCCTGATTGCCCTTGTAGTTCCTTGTAGGAAGTCGCCCTTGAAGTCACGATCCTCTGTTTCTTCAGGAGCCAATGAAATCACTCGTAAGAAATGAACCGTGAAAGATGAACACTACGGGGTTTCCTCTACACACATGGTTTATGTTTTTAGTATCGTTTGTGTTGTTTAAGGTATCAGGGTACCCCAAAAACCTTTCAAACCACCGGTTTTGATTTTTTTTGACAATCAAATGAAATTGAATATTATCTATCATCTCCAAAAAAACAGAATCTAAAAATATTTTTTTCCTAATAAGTTAGAATCAAAAAACGAATTTTGGATTTCATTTGATGCGAAAAGATGTTGACAAGCAAGCTGTCAACAGCACTCACGCAACAGAGAGTGCGTTCACACTCGATTGAAGTTGAATACCATGAACTATTAATTGCCGGCAAAGAGCTAAACTTCAAAGAAAAAGCCAATGTTTACTTAGACGCTTCGACCCCTGTTCCGAACTAGGGTCGTAGCCGTACACAACACAAGCAACCAATCAAATGAGCTGTCTATTGTTGAAGATTCTAGCGAGTAATTCTTGGCGAATAATAATATCGAGCATTTGGCTTTCGCTACGTCTTCAGCCATCTTTTTTTTCAAGTTGGCGCGCGATTGAATATATCGACAATGATAAGAGTGATGACAGCAATGTGACAGCTCAGCTCGTCGTGTGTGAACGCTTCTACTCTAACCATTAATTATATGTAAACAGTTAACATCAAGATTCTAGATCGAAAAGTCCCAGTGTGAACGCAGCCAGACTTTCCACAAAGATTCAGATGCGAAGAAAGTATCCCAAAATCGTAACTGCTCACTCAAAACAACCTTGAATAACGATGCTAAACCACTCACGGTCAAAGTGCTCGTATTTCCCGCTAGCAGTAACTATGTTTTCCTATGTCATTCATATGTCATCAGGTATTGGATCACATATTTGTGGTGGTGGATTATCGACACTTGTGTAAACAAAGGCGCCACTTGACTTGAAAACTCCTTTGCCTTTATTTCGGAAACAAAATAGCCATGAATCAAGCGCACATTTTGAGTTCCGGGTCAAAGGGATTTTATCCGATTTAGCTGAAATTTGGTAAACGCTTTGTCAGATAAATATTCTTCAAATTTATTTCTCCGAATTTCAATATTCAATTTCCTTCGAAAGTTATAACTTGTTTTGTAAAGTGTTTTCCAGTTTTTGCAGAGCTCGAAGTTTAGGACCGTATAAAAACGCAACGGGTTAATTTATCAATAAACGGAGATACAGTTTTTGTAAGCTATATCTCATTAGCTTATAAAGGTATTAGAGTGCAAGTTAGAAAAGCTTGAAAACTAAATAACTAATTAGTACTAAATAGCACTAATGAAACAATAGAAAACAATAGAAATAGCACTATTTAGTACTATTTAAAGTTAGTACTATTTCACGCTTTTCTAAATTGCACTCTAGTCGAGGATTTCCGATAAATTGCGGCTGTATGGAACCTCGGCGATGATAGTGATGTGAAAATCTGAACTTTTTTACCTATTTCAAATATACTGTTTTTGTTCTAAAAACTAATTGTTTTATTGAATTCTGCATTTATTCAGCTTTCAGAAAATGTATACTTTATAGAGGTTTTAACGTAACGAGTACGTGCTAGAGCGTGTTGCGTGCATGATGGTCGTTTGGGGTACCCTGATACCTTAATTCTACTCCGAAAAACTTATTATTTTGCCATCTTACTCGCTGTCTTGATACTGATATGCCAAAGACGTTAGAAACACTTCCCGTGAAAGCTAAGTTAATACACGTTTCGATTTGTTGACCCGTTGCTTGTCTAACACTCGAATGCATTCGCAGTTCGATCCCCGGGGTTCGATCCTTTCAAAAATCCGGCTCCAAGCTATTTAATTTTGAAATCAGGCCGATTTCTTCGCTTTTCTTCTGTGAGCTATTCGACATCGGGCTCATAAAATCCTAGCGTGCATAGTCACTTTGAGAAAACTAAAGTTCAAGGTAGAATCCGTGGACCGTGACGTCATTGAATATTCGTTTGACCGTTGGATTTTCGAATGGTCTCAGGAATGAGCTATTAGAAAGACTTCAGAGGATATGAGATTCTCAAAAATGTCTTCACAACAGTAGTCTGATAATTAAAGAACACTTTGGAGCAGAAATATGAGCAAGAAATTGTGTTTTTGAGTGGTTTTGAGCGATTCGAAAATTTCACTCGTTTAGAACATACCGATACATACGAAATTATTTAATTATTTTTCTGATTATTGGAAAGGTCAGATTCAACAAAGTCGTACTAGTGGTAAATTACGAACTCTCAGACAAGTGAAGAATATATAATTTTGGTTTTGAAAAATATCTTCACGAAATATGTAACGTTAAATATCGTCAGGCTGTAACGAGAGTAAGAGTTTCTGCACACAGACTACCAGTTGAATCTGGCCGCTTACGATGAACGAAAGTGTAATTTATGTCATTCGCCGAATGGAATCGGTGATGAATATCATTACTTAATGTCCTGCACCAATGAAAAGTTTGTGGAACTTAGATATGATTTTATACACTATATATAGTGTTAATAAACTGTTCAGTTTATTTGATACGAAGAAATTATTTTTATATATACTGAATATACCCCAATTCTATCATGAAAATAATAGCAAAATATTGTTATCGAATCATGAATAATTAATGAGGGAAATACAATAGAAATTATAAGCGTAGCAGACATCTGTAAATCGGATACAGAATCGTCCTCATTTGCATTCAACTTTAACTTGGATTTTCTCGGCCAAACTCAGTGTTTCCTATCATCCAAATTATAGTAAAATATCCACTTACACATCATTGGATTCGATAAGTCAGATACAATATTCGCGTCCAAACTGTATGGTATTTACAATGGCGAGCCTACTACCATACAGTTCGGCCGCTCATCATGATTGTATCTATTACTTACTGTACGTTTTGAACTTGTAAGTACTTTATCCTATGTACGTACCTAGTTTGGTATTTGATGGAATAAAATTATTAGTATTATTACAGATAATTAGGAAAGGTTTGCATGTCGCTAAAAATATTATAGCTCCAAAACTACTCAAGCAACAAATATCGCTTTCTCACCACACATTCTCAAATAAATGATCTTTACAATGAGCTTTTGTTCAAAGTTTTGGATCCACCATATGCCGAGAAATAATTTTTTGAAGTTGGGGAAGTCGACGAAAAGTTCTCCGTGGCGCCATCCGCAGTCATCAGCTGTGCACATAAAACTTACGTACTGAGGGGGAGAGGCCGATATATTTGTTACCAAAAGCTACTGAGTGACATTATCATTGGAAATTTGATTGGAGTATCGTGATTCCCAAGCGGCAGAAACCCGTGATGAATTTCAAAACACATCCAGCGATCAGTAAACACGAGAGGTTTTCAAAGCAGTTTCGAATACGGAAGACTTAAAGTGGCTTCGTTTGCTACCAAACTTCTCCAAACCGGTACGCTGAAATTTCGAATATGTTGCTCTATGTCATATTGGCCCAAATTGAAAAATTATGGGAAAGAAATCGACAGAATTGTTTTTATATGCATAATAAAATATTTTGGATTTTCATTTAATACACAACATAAACCTCTTGCACTTTGCTCATTGATAAAGTCTGTTGCATGCTTCCGATTTGCGTGAATTTTCCCCTACAGTTGCGAGTGATAGTTTCAAATTTAGTTTTATTTTAAAATTTGTACGGCAGCGCTGACAATGTGTGTGAGTATAGTATTTTGTACTAAAATTTAGCCGAGTCGCTTCTGGAGCATTTTCCAACCTACAGATTTTCTTGAAACTTGGCACTTGTACACTTACTTGAGGTAATTTAAAAAACTGATCCATCGTGGAGTTTGGAAAATATAAGCATTTTCTCTGTAAATGGAGTGTTTCAATATCGATTGTAACTCAACAAATGTTGTCTTTATTACAAGAAGTGTGCTTTTTATGAAATTACGAATACCTGATTATCAGGATGAAAAATATCCGAAATCGGTTAACGTTTTGCTGCTCAAAACGTCGATGTTTAATGAGACCCATCGTTCAAAAACCGACCAGTCGCTTCCAGGGCGAAAAATAGATTCGGCTGATTTTTACAGCATAGAAAAGGGTTACCGAACCTAGTTCAAAAATGCATTCCTTTTGGTACAGTTTTGTATTTCATAGAAATATCGCCCGTCATTGACATATTTTATTGTCGTTTTCCGGCGTCTGCGAACAACCAATATTTAATTTGACGGGCGATATTTCTTTGAAAATACAAAACTGTACCAAAAGGAATGCATTTTTGAACTAGGTTCGGTAACCCTTTTCTGTGCTGTAAAAATCAGCCGAAACTATTTTTCGCCCTGGAAGCGACTGGTCGGTTCTTACGTGCACAGCCTCTTAATTACTCTCGGATATATAAAACCACTCCAAGATAAACAATGAATAAAGCAAGTTTAAATCGCATTCTCGTTTGTTTATTCAATGTTTCGTTATTTTCTGGGTGTGAACGGGAATGATAATCAATACAGAACTGACATGGCGCTAGCGCTTGGCTCAGCATTGTGCTTTCTATGATATCTTAGTGTATATGCTAGGTATTTATATAGCTTTTGATGAAAAGACAACATCGCAACTATTACCTCACTCAAACGTTTTCCACATTTACAAGAAATGCTTCTTCAGCATTTTTAATTACTTATTACTAGTAAATGCATTATATGGTGCAAGCCCAAAGTAGTGGAAATGCTTGGTGTCAATGGTACAACTATAAGTGATGTCTTTCTCTCGTTACTAAGGTATATGCTGCTGGGCTGGGTATGATGCACATATGTATACGGTATATTATAATATACTTGGGCTTAAGCTAAGCCACTCTACAAACGTATATTCTAGCATGCAGTAAAACCATACAAGATTTCAACCAAAGCCTACAAGTGAAGCTTACAGTTATCTGCGCGATGAATAACTCAGGCAACGGGCACGAAGCAATTTGGAAAACGTGTTATAGAACGTAAAAGCTGAAAAGCAAATTTGACATGGAAATTACGGTCACCTAGGTCATGAACCGTCATATGACGTGTACAAAAATATTGGATTGTAAAATTTTAAACATTTTGGATAGTTAATCATCGCGAGTAACAAGTTCATATAGAAAATACTTTTTGGATTTTTTTTAATGTTAAGAGAATTCCTGAGCATCCTCGTTGTCCCGAAGGCATCACTTGCTTCTCGAGTCCTGCACATGGAATCTTTCTCTTGTCAGTCGCTAGCCTCTACAGTTGAAGTTTCTCATCCAGTTTCTCAGAAAGCAGACTGAGAAACGGGATACACTTTGGGACATGGAAGATGCACTTGAACTCTCCAAGTAAACGACTTTCTACAGTTCTTAGAATATTCTTTCAATATTTTTTACAAAACTATATCGCTACAAAATTTACAAAAAAGGTGGGCTTGGTATTTCACCATTTACCATGTTAGGGTAGTTTATAAGTTATCATTGATATAGTCGACGGAGTATTGTGATATAAGTTAGAGTGGTTTCACTTAACCCGTGAAACTAAATCTAATAGTTAATGTGTAATAGCAAGAGAAAATGAGGTAAGAGAAGGAATCCCTGGTACCCCATCATGTGCCCCGTTAATTCTATTTTTAGATCGAAGCTATTTTTAGCTTTAGTTACCATGCCCGCGCTCTTGACTTGTAGAATTTTAAAATACTCAACCTTACCTTGGTTTTTCAGTTTCAAAAACTTTTTATTTTTTGCCATTACTGCGATTCTCAGTATTATGCGAACTCAGACATTCAAGCAGTCGGCTGGAACTTGGTTTTTCGCTGCCGTCAATCGACATAAAAAATCATTAAACTTAAAAATATAAGTCAGAAGACCCACCAAATGGAAACCAAATATGATTTTGAGCTAAATTATGGATCATTTGGTCGAAGAATGTATTTACGGTTTTGAATTCGTTTGAGTTTTGAATTTGATTGACGGGTAGCGAAAAACCAAGTTCCAGCCGACTGTTTGAATGTCTGAGTTCGCATAATACTGAGAACCGCAGTAAAAAGAAAAGCAAAAGACTACACAGCTTCTGCTCCAAGATAACAAAGCAGTGGTCGCACGATTTCTATGATGTTTACATGCAAAGTCTGCACTGAATAAAAATTCAAAACTGAGCGAAACAATATCGTCAACTCTCTGAGAAAAGGCCACAATTAATTATCTAACTGATTGAAGGATTTTACGAATACTCAGGCGAATTGAGCAAAATTAAGGTGCTACAAATATAAACTACACAACGATCAAAGTCAAAGCAATCACGAAAACAACAAACTCTAAAGTTAATGTGGTCTTACCGGCACTTGTATTCAACAATTACGAAGTCCAAGCGTTATTTTCAGGTTGGAAAACACGAAGGAAACTTTACAAGAGCCAACATCACCAAAACCTTGAAGCACCAGCCATATTGTGGACATGAAAATTTAATTCAACCATCTGCAGTCCTACAAGACGGCGGCTACAACAAAACGACTCCTTGGTCGGTTTTCTCTGTCGAAGGACATGGCAAACTGAAGCTGTTTTCCTCTATTTAGAATCGTCTCAAGTGTCCCAAATTCACAATAATTTCAGTCAAATCCCAAAAGGATAATTTGGTAAAATCCTTTATTGAGTTTTCGAAGTAAAAATTTGTAAAATGTTCGAGAAAGTTGAGAAGATTTTCTTCCTCAATTTTGACTTTTCATTTCAAAACCGTGCGTAACGGCCTGCGCGACCTCGCCTTATATGATCTGACCAATGACGTTCCGTTCTAAAGATAGATTGATTCTAAAAATAGAATTAACGGGGCACATGATGGGTCAAGAGCCCAATACCAGGGATTCCTTCTCTTACCTCATTTTCTCTTGGTAATAGTTAAATAGAAACTAAAGATAACAATAGAATTAAGGTCTACCAAGAGACCATTATAAAGAGTGATTCCAATAAACTATCTACACCAATAGCTACCAATACACACTATTAGACACCTACTCTTTTGTTTTCTTTTGTTCCTTTGCATCTAATAAACACTGACAGCTAATAGTAGTGGCCAGGTTTATTGGAATCACTCTGATCTAAAGCCGAATCAACACGAGCAAGTTTTCCTTGACAAGTTTTCCTTGACAAGGAAAACTTGCTCGTGTAGATGACAAAACATTGTCCATTTTTCCTTGTCAAGGAAAACTTGACAAGGAAAACTTGCTCGTGTAGACGACAAAAACATCGCCAATTTTTCCTTGTCAAGAAAAACTTGCTCGTGTAAATGACAAAAAATATTAATTGTCCATTTTTCCTTGTCAAGGAAAACTTGTCAAGGAAAACTTGTTCGTGTAGATGCGGCTTAATGGTCTCTTGGGTCTCTCTACTCATGTCTATCTATTACTCTAACATCTCTTTCACGGGTTAAGTGAATCACTCTATGCCAATCCACTAATAGACCTGCCCCACATTCCAACGCCCACGAAAATTGGCACCCGTTCGAGACTGGGGCAGATTTCCAAACATTTACTGTATTTTGTCCACCAGCTCAACCTGATGCCATTGCTCGTTGCCATCGAAGCGAATGTGCGAAAGGTCTATTCCAGATAATGGTTCTTGAATTTTTGTCTAAGATCATGCTTTAAAAGCTTTTACCCCTGGTACCTAGTACCCACGCCCATCTCTTTGGAAATGGGTGGCAGACTGGGTACTAGATTGTATCTTGTTTTTGACAAGGCACCATCGCCTCGTGGCGAATAAACCATGGGTTTAGAAAATCACTTCCTATAATTCCTATTAATTATAAGTTAACGATAAATTCAATAATACAGTAATTAGAGAGGCCTTCTCAAGACACGATGCAGTGGACACACAAACTAATTATTCATCGGTGATAAACTCAGATTTATCGACCATCCCACACACACTACCCCCCTTAGGAAAATATACAAAGATTTCTTCCTATGAGTGGTAGGAGTGAAAAGAAGTCGATTGAATAGAGTTTATGATTACGATGAAATAGTTGATGGTTTCACTAAGCGAATGAAAGAAATTGAAAGTATATTATTAAACAGTCTTATAGTCTAAAGGGACGACACACTGCGCACATTAGTGCCATGTCTACCATATAGGTGGTCACTCCTGCTGCAATGCTTAGCACTGCATTCTACACCAGCAACATTGGCATTGGCTGCTTAATATTGCTGGCACAAATGCAGTGTGCACAAATGCAGTGTGTCCGATATTAGAGTCGTTTTCGTATGAGTGGGAAACCTACGGCACGGAGTTACAGTCACGGTACGGAATGGAAGCCATTCTATTCAGCCAATCACAGTGCGCAAAATCATTGCTCAACCAATTAGAATGCGATTATTGATATTGATATTATATTGATATTATTATTTTATACAACAAATATTTGCTATACATAGTTTTCAGTTTAAAATTAGAATGCTTGAACAGGGCACCGTCGCCGCACGGCACGAACCGTACCGTAAGTACTTCGGATCCCACTCATACGACAACGAATTTCTTGTGGTCCCGTATGTTTGTTTTGGGTTTAGTGAAACCTGTCTAGTTTTGTCCAGCGCATGGCATGTCCTGATTGGCTCGTACAAAACAGTACGTGTACGTCTGGTGGTCCAACGTGAACTACACGATATTTAAATATTAAATAACTCTTACCACATATACATATATACATTGTTCTTTAGAAAAACATTCAATGATAATCATGCAGAACGGATATCCCATGCAAATTACTCACTACCTACAATCACTTAACGACCATGGCCTCTCCTCAGCACGAGGCTGAGGTAGTCTCCCTCGCAGTCGTCCAAAGTGTCAGTCCCATTCCCCTGTCGAAGTAAATGACCGCGGAGGAATGTGACCAACACCGAGATCGGCTCCGAGGGAGACTGGGCCAGTGGATAACCTTACCAAGAAATAAACTTCGATAACCCTCTCCTAATTCTGCTCAATTTAAGTATTATGTCTCTGACTTATTCTACAATTATTTAAACATTAGAAATTGCTATAGAATGAAGGAATACTCTATGAATAAACTATACAATTATTTCTATTTGCGTACTGTTTCGATGGACGCGAAATCTTCTCCACTCGTCCTTGGCCCCTTCTTCCTTGGGGGAGAGGGGTGGTGAGAGAACGGGAGGGGTCGAACATGTCGACACCGAGTCAAGCAAGCTCGCTCTGTTGTATTCAAAGTTTCTTAGCTCCGTAGACTGTGATGATGCCGATGAGTGTGATGACGATGACGACTCGGATGACGTTTGATTGAAGTACTTGCGACCATCGCTAGTGACTTTCTCTAGAGGGGCGTTGCGTTTCTTCTTGAGCGGGGTGCGTCCATCCAGTATTGCCTCTTCTCGTCTCTTTCTATCCCGCCATTTCCCTCGAATACAGAGTATCAGCAATAGCATGGCAGCCAAGACGACTAGAGAGGCTATCAATGGAATTAAGTAGGTCGGTGCTTCTCCTTCTGTGGAGTAAACGTGAAGAGTTAGTAATATCCAACACTGATACAATGAAAAGGAACGCCTTATTGACATCTAGCACTAGAGTACAAACACTTAAAACATAAATAATACTATTTAATACTACTAGTAATACCGGTAATGCAGATGGATGGACAGACAGATGGACAGACAGATGGACAGACAGATGGACAGACAGATGGACAGACAGATGGACAGACAGACAGATGTACAGACAGACAGATGTACAGACAGACAGATGTACAGACAGACAGATGTACAGACAGACAGATGGACAGACAGACAGATGGACAGACAGACAGATGGACAGACAGACAGATGGACAGACAGACAGATGTACAGACAGACAGATGTACAGACAGACAGATGTACAGACAGACAGATGTACAGACAGACAGATGTACAGACAGACAGATGTACAGACAGACAGATGGACAGACAGACAGATGGACAGACAGATGAAGAGACAGATGAAGAGACAGATGTACAGACAGACAGATGGACAGACAGACAGATGGACAGACAGACAGATGGACAGACAGACAGATGGACAGACAGATGAAGAGACAGATGTACAGACAGATGTACAGACAGACAGATGTACAGACAGACAGATGTACAGACAGATAGATGTACAGACAGACAGATGTACAGACAGACAGATGTACAGACAGACAGATGTACAGACAGACAGATGTACAGACAGACAGACAGACAGATGGACAGACAGACAGATGTACAGACAGACAGATGTACAGACAGATGAACAAACAGATGAAGAGACAGATGTACAGACAGATGTACAGACAGACAGATGAACAGAGAGACAGATGGACAGACAGACAGATGTACAGACAGACAGATGTACAGACAGACAGATGTACAGAGAACAGATTGACAGACAGACAGATGGACAGATAGACAGATGTACAGACAGATGTACAGACAGACAGATGTACAGACAGATGTACAGACAGACAGATGTACAGACAGACAGATGTACAGACAGACAGATGGACAGACAGACAGAGAGACAGATGGACAGACAGACAGATGGACAGATGGACAGACAGATGGACAGACAGACAGATGGACAGACAGACGGACAGACAGATGAAGAGACAGATGAAGAGACAGATGTACAGACAGATGTACAGACAGACAGATGTACAGACAGACAGATGTACAGACAGACAGATGTACAGACAGACAGATGTACAGACAGACAGATGTACAGACAGACAGATGTACAGACAGACAGATGTACAGACAGACAGATGTACAGACAGACAGATGTACAGACAGACAGATGTACAGACAGACAGATGTACAGACAGATGTACAGACAGACAGATGGACAGACAGACAGATGGACAGACAGACAGATGGACAGACAGATGAAGAGACAGATGACAGACAGACAGATGTACAGACAGACAGATGTACAGACAGACAGATGGACAGACAGACAGATGGACAGACAGACAGATGGACAGACAGACAGATGGACAGACAGACAGATGGACAGACAGATGTACAGACAGACAGATGTACAGACAGACAGATGTACAGACAGACAGATGTACAGACAGACAGATGTACAGACAGACAGATGTACAGACAGACAGATGTACAGACAGACAGATGTACAGACAGACAGATGTACAGACAGACAGATGTACAGACAGACAGATGGACAGACAGACAGATGTACAGACAGACAGATGTACAGACAGACAGATGTACAGACAGACAGATGTACAGACAGACAGATGTACAGACAGACAGATGTACAGATGTACAGACAGACAGATGAACAGAGAAACAGATGGACAGACAGACAGATGGACAGATAGACAGATGGACAGACAGATGGACAGATGGACAGACAGACAGATGGACAGACAGACAGATGGACAGACAGATGAAGAGACAGATGTACAGACAGATGTACAGACAGATGGACAGACAGATGGACAGACAGACAGATGTACAGACAGACAGATGTACAGACAGACAGATGTACAGACAGACAGATGTACAGACAGACAGATGTACAGACAGACAGATGTACAGACAGACAGATGTACAGACAGACAGATGGACAGACAGACAGATGGACAGACAGACAGATGGACAGACAGACAGATGGACAGACAGACAGATGGACAGACAGACAGATGGACAGACAGATGTACAGACAGACAGATGTACAGACAGACAGATGTACAGACAGACAGATGTACAGACAGACAGATGCACAGACAGACAGACAGACAGACACACAGATGGACAGACAGACAGATGGACAGACAGACAGATGCTTTTCAGGAAAGCTGAGACAGACAGATGGACAGACAGACAGACAGACAGACAGACAGATGGACAGACAGATAGACAGACAGACAGATGGACAGACAGACAGATGGACAGACAGACAGATGGACAGACAGACAGACAGATGTACAGACAGACAGATGTACAGACAGACAGATGTACAGACAGACAGATGGACAGACAGATGGACAGACAGACAGATACACAGACAGATAGACAGACACCAAAGTCGTACAATAAGAGATGGGTTCAACCAACCTTTATCTTTATGGAAGGATAGCGTGACAGAGCGTTCAACAGACACCTCCCTGACCGCAACCAACACCTTGTACAAAGTCACATTGATGCCTGAGTGATCCTTATGTACTGAGCGAATTAGTTTGGCGATATCGATGGCTGCCTTCTCGGCTACACCAGAACGTGAAGTGCTTGCCTACAGTGAAGAGTGATTAAGCATTGTTAGACTACTGGGTAGAGCCGGGACGACAACACGCGCGCTTACTATGGACAGAAAACGTGAAAGAGTATGGAAACATTGTGTCAAGATTGTTGTTGTTGTCAAGATTTACAGCAGCGGAAAACTGGGTTCGAACAGCGACCGCAATGCATCTATGAATTGTTTGGAAGAACAAACTCAAATATCGCGTGCTCTGTAAAAAAAACTATTTTAGATCAAGCAAAGGTCCCCAGGGGAGGTACTGAGGGGTATCAGTGACGGGGAGGTGCGAAGACCTTTTTGGGGTTTGAAATTCGCGGCTTGGGACTTTTTTTGGGTTAGCAATTTTCCGGTGGCCTTTTTTGATATAAATATTCTGGCAAGGACTTTTTTGGGGGTTGATAAAAATGATATCCTACCATTCTCGATTTTATGTGGAGAAAATGGACTTTTTGGGGGTGAAGTTCTGGGACGTTTTTGGGTCTCGTTTTTGCGTAGTGGACTTTTTTTGGGTTAAAACGTTTGGCCTCATTCGCACCACCCCGTCACCGATACCCCTGAGTACCCCCCCCCCCCCCCCCCCCCCATGGGAAAAGGTCTTAAAAGGAAACGTCTGCAATGTAGGCTAAGGTAAAGGTGATTCTGACAACAATGATATTACCGGGAAAACATGAGTTCTAGAATAAATTAAACATGGCGGACCTCTCCGTCCAAACAATCCCTAGATGCTTTGCGGTCACGATTCAAACCCAGTCTCCCACGTTAAGGACACGTGAATGCAGCGCTTGCACTATTTCGGCACTTACCACAGACACGACGATCGTTGTAGTATCTCGTCGTATTATTTTCTCTTTCGGTAGTTTTCCTTCGCAGAGTAAACGAATATGGGCTTTGATGGCGTATTTCTGTAGCAGTGGGAGGTAGCGCAGTTGATGACAAAACTCTTCCATAATGGTGCCCTGTGAACAAAGTATGGATGTTGTCAGAAAGGAGGCGTTCGTACAAATCTACATTGCAGGCATGCAGTGTTTGTCATCCTTTGAAGCGGTTGCGCGTTGGAACAATGTGCGCATGCGCACCTCAATCTACAACGGGAATATACGCACAGAAATTGCAGATGTCAACACACGCCAAACATGATGCCATTTGCGCGCAACGTTGCAGCGTATGTTCATACAACAATAGAGTCGTTTTCGTATGAGTGGGAAACCTACGGTACCGTGACACTCAAATGGCTTCCTTTCTGGACCAATCAAAAAGCGTGCAGATGCATCTCATCCAATAGAGTGGTGTTCGTATGAGTGGGAAACCTACGGTACCGTGACACTCAAATGGCTTCCTTTCTGAACCAATCAAAAAGGGCGCAGATGCATCTCAACATATCAAACTCTTTCAATACAAGGCGCGGTGCGGTAACTTTCCCACTCATACGAAAACGACTCAAACTGCAGTGCAGAGACATTCGCTCGTACCGTTGGGAGTTTCTGCACGTTCAGCATAATATTTATCTTTGCGCAGTCACTATTGAGGACCGTTGTATTCGGCAAACAGACATCGTCCCCAATGATGTCACCTCCAATCGAGGTACTCGTCACGCCCATGCACACTCCATAAGCACGACACGGCGGCTTCAGACAGTTGCCATGTTTGGTTGTACAGAGATCGCCCACTTCACAGC
The DNA here is from genome assembly GCA_033675265.1 of Actinostola sp. cb2023. Classification (NCBI taxonomy): domain Eukaryota; kingdom Metazoa; phylum Cnidaria; class Anthozoa; order Actiniaria; family Actinostolidae; genus Actinostola; species Actinostola sp. cb2023. The sequence goes on from JAUJYZ010001011.1 coordinate 113,512, forward strand.
CGTTATTTCCTCTGCCGCTGCTCGTGTTGAGGCAGTTTCGTGGCCCGCACATGACCTTGGTGCACGTTCGTATTCCCTTACTACACGTGCAGGTGTTGCAGTCTTCTTTAGTTGTTTGGTTGTGACTATATATACGACCACCATCCCGACATAGGTCAGGATCATCAACTGGAAGATTAGACGAAACGAGTTAAGAATATCAAAGTGTTAAAACTACCTTGAAATGGCTATATTTACCTTCACATCGCGATCCAATCTTCCCCGGTGGACACAGACACTTATAGCTACCGATGTTATCGATACATGTCGCCCTGCCCAGACACGGGGACGAGGCACACTCATCGATGTTGATTCGGCAGTCAGGCCCCGTGAAACCAGGATCGCAGGCACAGACTCTGAAGCCTACCATATCCACACATCGACCGTTATTATAGCAAGGGTTCTTTGCACAGTCGTCTTCATCTTAGACGAAAGGAATAAACGAATATAAGAATTATTGAAGCAAGGCAGCAAGGAAGATGGCAAGACAGCAACGCTGCAACGCTGCAACGCACCTAAGGCAGCAAGGAAGATGGCAAGGCAGCAACGCACCTAAGGCAGCAAGGAAGATGGCAAGGCTGCAACGCACCTAAGGCAGCAAGGAAGATGGCAAAGCAGCAACGCACCTAAGGCAGCAAGGAAGATGGCAAGGCAGCAACGCACCTAAGGCATCAAGGAAGATGGCAAGGCTGCAACGCACCTAAGGCAGCAAGGAAGATGGCAAAGCAGCAACGCACCTAAGGCAGCAAGGAAGATGGCAAAGCAGCAACGCACCTAAGGCAGCAAGGAAGATGGCAAAGCAGCAACGCACCTAAGGCAGCAAGGAAGATGGCAAGGCTGCAACGCACCTAAGGCAGCAAGGAAGATGGCAAGGCTGCAACGCACCTAAGGCAGCAAGGAAGATGGCAAGGCTGCAACGCACCTAAGGCAGCAAGGAAGATGGCAACGCTGCAACGCACCTAAGGCAGCAAGGAAGATGGCAAAGCAGCAACGCACCTAAGGCAGCAAGGAAGATGGCAAGGGCAGCAACGCACCTAAGGCAGCAAGGAAGATGGCAAGGCTGCAACGCACCTAAGGCAGCAAGGAAGATGGTAAGGCTGCAACGCACCTAAGGCAGCAAGGAAGATGGCAAGGCTGCAACGCACCTAAGGCAGCAAGGAAGATGGCAACGCTGCAACGCACCTAAGGCAGCAAGGAAGATGGCAAGGCTGCAACGCACCTAAGGCAGCAAGGAAGATGGCAAGGCTGCAACGCACCTAAGGCAGCAAGGAAGATGGCAAGGCTGCAACGCACATAAGGCAGCAAGGAAGATGGCAACGCTGCAACGCACCTAAGGCAGCAAGGAAGATGGCAAGGCAGCAACGCACCTAAGGCAGCAAGGAAGATGGCAAGGCAGCAACGCACCTAAGGCAGCAAGGAAGATGGCAACGCTGCAACGCACCTAAGGCAGCAAGGAAGATGGCAAGGCTGCAACGCACCTAAGGCAGCAAGGAAGATGGCAACGCTGCAACGCACCTAAGGCAGCAAGGAAGATGGCAAGGCTGCAACGCACCTAAGGCAGCAAGGAAGATGGCAAGGCTGCAACGCACCTAAGGCAGCAAGGAAGACGGCAAGGAAGGAAGACAGGGATGAGAAAGCATGTAAATGAATTTCCAATGTAGTCGCTTACTTTTCTCGCAGTAATAGCCGCTCCAGCCATTTTTACAGAGACAAGAAATGTCGCCGCCAGGCTTGTCGATACACGTTCCAGCATTTTGGCAGGGTTTGGAGAAACACTTTCCAACTTCTGTCAAATTAAATATCATAACACACATTGGATTAGAACGGGAATAACAGCAATACTTCAAAAAAAAATTGAAAAAAAACCAAACAACAACAACAACAACACAGCAATACATGAGAGAATTAACTAACAACACATACATGCCACCGAAATAAAGGAAATGGTTTGCATGTACAAGCTCCAAATCTTTGCGAACTTCAACATTTACTTTTCTCTCCATATTTGCCATTAATAGCGAGTCAGTGAAGTTATAATCTATAGTTACAGTTGTCCAAATATTGGTACTGGTTTTATTTTTTCTGAGGGTTGTTCTAAGGTTAGGTTTAGGGTTTTATGGTGGGTACGTTCTGTGTTTAGGTTAGTTGTAAAGGATTAAACTGAAAGGAAGTGAATTAAGAAATCAAAACAATGGACCAAATTTTTTTAAACCAGTGGAAATTTTCAAACCACAACAAATATATAGTTTTTTATATTGATATTACTTAATATTGCAATGCTTTTTTGACTGATTGATGTAATCTGAGGGTAGGGACCACAGCTTCGAAACGTCAAATGTTTACCGCATAAATTGTATTGAATATTCAAGTCTGAATCGTAGATTGTGAACGATGGAAATCTTGGAGCCGAAAATGCACCCGTCACCTCCCCTCTAAGTGCACAAACGTCAATTACAAGCTACGCTACATAAATAGAAACATAACCAACAATAACTGTCGGAGGCAATTAATTCTCGCGCCAGGGGCTCCGTCAAAGCAACAGAAAGCGAAGGAATCGTAGATTGTGAACGATGGAAATCTTGGAGCCGAAAAGTTGCTGAAACTGCCCAATGCACCCGTCACCTCCCCTCTAAGTGCGCAAACGTAAATTACACGCTACGCTACATAAATAGAAACACAACCAACAATAACTGTCGGAGGCAATTAATTCTCGCGCCAGGGGCTCCGTCAAAGCAACAGAAAGCGAAGCAAAATTAATCAAAACAGAAGATGAAAATACTACGAAATTTACAAAATACGAGGTCGAGTGAGGATGGAAACTGGAAAAACCGGTTCGAAACCGGTTCACTAACAAGTTAGAGGATAGAAAGAAACGAGCTAAACTATCCGGCTCAATCTAGGATAAAACCCCGTGAGGACTGAACCGCGTGAAGCCGCAATGCGATAACAGCGCAGATGAACTACCGTGCAGCGATAAGCTAATTGAACGAATACATATGTAGTTTGGATGTTTTTGATGTTGTATTTTGGTCAGTGTCGTGACGCTGGCCTAAACACACTTCAAGACAGAATATGCACCTGTCTTCACAGGTAACACTTATTATTGTTATTAGCAATTGAATTAGTACCAGCGTTCAATAAAGTCAAGATGAATGAAAAAAACTTGATGGCTTTCTTGTGGTCGTTGAATAAGAAGCCGAAAAAGAGCTACGAGGAAGCTATGACCTGAAACAACAACAATGCGTACACAGCGCGTGATAAATAGAATCCTAACTTAATCTGAACGCGTGATATCAGGTGAAATCATTTTGGCTTATCTTATGCTATTAGTGAGAGATATTAGAGCACATCTCTTTAGCTTTCCTAAATCTTATTTCCTGTTCAAATCTTTTTGTAAGAACACACTTTCTCGATCTATTTCCATAACAGTGCATTGGCTAATGTGTTTACAAGGAAATTATTTTTGTGCTCTTGAAATCGATCACGTGATAGCAGCTGAGTGTTCAAATAAACACGTTCCAAGGTCAAGTTATTAAATATTGAAATAGCATTAACAGACACAGTTAGAACATGCTCGTATGTACAATACAATATAATTAAAAGGGAAAACTTAAGGAAGGAAAGAATGAAATAGAGAAAAGAAAAAAGAGAGAAACAAAGAAAGGAAAGAAAGTAAGGAAGGAAAGGAAGGAAAGGAAGGAAAGAAAGAAAGAAGGGAAGGGAATAGAAGGGAATAGAAGGGAATAGAAGGGAAGAGAAGAGAAGAGAATAGAAGGGGAGTCGAGGCGAGGCGAGGCGAAGCGAGAGGAGAGGAGAGGAGAGGAGAGGAGAGGAGAGGAGAGGAGAGGAGAGGAGAGGAGAGGAGAGGAGAGGAGAGGAGAGGAGAGGAGAGGAGAGGAGAGAGAGGAGAGAGGAGAGAGGAGAGGAGACATGTTTATCATTACATTGACATTAATAAGTACATCATTTATTAAAACAAGGCTTACCTAATTGGCACGTCCGCCCGCTAAAACCCTTACGGCACAAACAACGGAAATTAGATGTACCAGTCTCCTGGCAAGTCCCATTGTGTTGGCAGGGGTTGCGTTCACAGTGAGAAACTCCTACGGAAACAATGCAACGAAAAATAAAAATATATACAAACATTTACGCCAATAATAGTAACGATCGGCGATACTGCAATGCAAGGGGGCTTTAATGAAAAATCTACGCGAGGAAGGCGGGAAGTCTTTGTGCTGGCTTCACATCTATACATAACAAATCATTTGTTTTTGCATTGAGCTTTTATTGAGCGGCGAACGCCTTGTAAACATTGAGCTATACGTTTGAATGTGACGGCATCTTTGAAAACAAAAACAATGCACAATATCAAAGAATTGTATTGGAGCCGCATTGAGGGTTTATCATGTAATTTCAAAAGTTATAGCCAGACATAGGACAACAAAATGATTATTATAGCTGGAAAGAGCTCGTTGAAATTAGTAAGAATGCGAAGTTTAGAAAAGATTGCTTCACAAATTGCGAAGATATGATTTTCAAACATCGAAATTTTGTATGAAAATCTTTGTTATTGGTAGCAAGAGATGCCTACCAGCGTAAATTTCCAAAGGTTTTCATATAAAATTTCGAGTTTTGAAAATTCATATCTTCGCAATTTGTGGAGCGATCTTTTCCAAACTTCACATTTTTACTCATTTCAACGAGCTCTTTCCAGCTATGATAATCATATTTTTGTCCTATGAGTTTTGAAATTACATGATAAACCCTCAGTTTGGGAAACGAAGCCAACAGCCTCTATATTTGCTAGGTACATTAAGCCTGAAAGTAAATAAAATAAAGAACTCACTTGAGCTGCATGTTTTGCCTTTCCATGGCCGAGGACAAGTGCAAATGAAGTCGTTTAAAATATCTGTACATGTCCCATTGTGTTTGCAGGGACTGCTCTTGCAGTCATCAAAATCTACACAAAAACGAAAGTAAAGTAAACATACATTGTCAACATAATGTATTTAGAATAACTACAATATACAGTATATTAAAAACTTATTAAGTTACCAAGTAAAAATTGAATATAACGTGGCCAAATCAAAAAAATTAATTGCCCTATACCATTATGACGTAACGGCTTATTTATGAGGGGGACAGAATCGTGAAGAACAATAGAAATTTGAACTAAATCTGCTCTGCTGAGGTTCGCTTGATTTCAAATTGGCTAGTTTCCAGATATTATGTTCATCGATACTTTTCCCACAATATTTACTGTGTTTGGTGACTTTTATCGCTTTCAGACCGTCTGTGAAATACATTTATTTGGGAAATCCTTTGTGTTGTTGCTGTTTTGTCCCCCTCTAGCGACCATGATCCTTAGCGTTTAAACAATAGATTGTTTTGATTTGACGTCATAGTGGTATAGGGCAATTTCTCTACATTTAAATAAATGGAGCAAAATAACTAATGCTTTACGTTCCTGAATAATGTCCATGCTACTGGCAAAGGCATTCATGTACAAAATCAAATTTGTTAGACATTTTTCTTTTTGTTTTCTATATTTAATTTACATCTATGATTGTAATAACAATAATAAAAAAATGTAAATATACATATCAAGTAATTAAGTAATTAGAAAACATTGTAATTAAATAGAAATGTGTGTAATAAAATTATTGTTAAAAAAAAAAAAAACTTCAGTATTGAAAATAGAAAATAGAAAACAAACGAGATATAACCTTTAGTTGTTTTGAATTTATGATTTCTTTCCTTCTTCTTTGCGAGTTCCTTTTTTTTTCCTTTTTTCAATTTTTTTCCCCTCCTCTTTCTTTCTTTCTTTCTTTCTTTCTTTCTTCCTTCCTTCCTTCTTTCTTTCTTTCTTTCTTCCTTCCTTCCATTCTTTCTTCCTTTCTTTTGTTCGTTCGTTCTTCCTCCCTTTTTAATCTCCCCTTTAGTATCTGATAAAAGCGATCAAACATCACATACCCTTATCGCAATATCGTCCTTCCCAGCCATTTCTACACAGACATTTGTAGGAGCCAATACCATCCAAACATGTAGCGCCATTCCGACACTGATTATTGACACAATCGTCGACATCTGAACGACAAAAACAAGACATGAAAATAATTAGTAAAGTCCATGGAACCGATATAGAAAACTAGTCTGACAATATCGGTCCTAAAACTACGTCAACATCGGTGAAGTTCTGCACGTGAAGAGCCGTGATTGATCGATTGATTGAAAGCGATCGCGAGAGTGAAAAATGCTGCAATAAAATAAATAAATCCGGACCAATTGCTGGAAAACAAGCACGTTGGATACATACGTAAACGTAAGGTCGTTGCGTACGTAAACATAAGTACACATACGTAAACGTAAGTACACGTACGTAAACGTAAGTATACGTACGTACACGTACATCAACGCAAGTCTCGTGCGAAAATATGTTACCAGTAAAATATTTACTTGGAATTACGTCATGCTGTACGTACTTATATGGCAGTGGTTCCCAGTGTATCCTCGATCACATTTGCACCGGAAGTCTCCCCCTTCGATGTTCTCACAAGTACCGTGATCACCACACACCTTGGAGTCGACCAACTTACTCGACGTGCGGTTTTGGTACACGGCGATCTTACATGAATCGATAACTGCAATCAAAACAAAATTTTGTATAAACAGACAGACAGACAGACCAGTCAGACATACGGACAGACAGATAGACAGTCAACATCAACAAGAACGTGAATAAAAAGGACAGGCATACAGACAGACAGACATCACGAAGTAGAACATGAACATGAACAAACAGACAGACAGACAGACAAGCAGACAGACAGACAAGCAGATAGACAGACGAGCAGACGAACAGACAAGCAGATAACCAGACAGACAAGCAGACAAGCAGATAGACAGACAGACAAGCAGACAGACAGACAAGCAGATAGACAGACAGACAAGCAGACAGACAGACAAGCAGAAAGACAGACGAGCAGACAGACAGACAAGCACACGGACAGACAAGCAGACAGACAGACAGACAGACAGACAAGCAGACGGACAGACAAGCAGACAAACAGACAGACAGACAGACAGACAGACAGTACCTTGCTCACAAAAGTGTCCCCTCGTCCCTGTAGGGCACTGACAATGAAAACCGTTGACCCTATCAGCGCATACACCGCTGTGTTGACAAGGGCTGGAACTACACTCATTGATATCCACTTGGCAGTGCGTTCCCGTGTAACCAGCAGCACATACACAGTGGGCTTTGTAGCGACCATTGGCGCAGGTACCTCCATTCTCACACTTGTAGTTCGTGCAGTGGTTCACTGGGGTTTGGCAATTTCGTCCCGACAGTCCCACTGGGCATACACAGAAGTACTTGTCCACATCAGGGATACACGTACCGGAGTTTAAACAAGGGGCGGAGTCACATGCATTGAGCTCGGTCTCGCACCTCTCGCCTGTGAAGCCTACTGGACACGAACACAATGATGTACCAAGCCCGCTGATGCAAGTACCGTTGTTATGGCACGGGTTGCTAAGGCATTTGTTGATGGGTGCCGCGCACTGTGGGCCGTTGAATTCGGGTCTGGAATACAAGGAAGCATGCTTAGTATTGAATCACCCGACGTTTTGAAAGCAACAGAGCTGTTAGTAATACTACTGCAAATAATAACATTCGCTGATTATTATCATCAGTCATCGTCGTATAATACTGGCCCCCAGGGGGGGGGGGGGGGGGTACTCAGGGGTATCAGTGACGGGGAGGTGCGAATGAGGCCAAACTTTTTAACCCCAAAAAAGTCCATTATGCAAAAACAAGACCCAAAAAAAGTCCAACGGCCCAAAATTGTACCCCAAAAAAAGTTCAATTTTTCTCCGCATAAAATTCTCCGCATAAAATCGAGAACGGTAGGATATCATTTTTATCAACCCCAAAAAAAGTCCTTGCCAAGATCTTTATATCAAAAAAAGTCCACCGGAAAATTGATAACCCCAAAAAAGTCCCAAGCCGCGAATTTCAAACCCAAAAAAGGTCTTCGCACCTCCCCGTCACTGATACCCCTGAGTACCCCTTGGACTTGAGCTTTCATTCAATTATTGTATTTGCACAAGGCCAACCTCGACTTGGTACCATTGTTCACGGGTACTCAACAGAAGAGTGAAGTGGTGTATTATCATCGTCATCAAGCATTATCATGCCATAATACAAGTATGCGCAGTTTAGAGGTAGTTTAGTAGATAAAATAAATAATAATAATAAATTACTTTTTAACGCCTGGTTCGGGGACTGAGCCAGGCACCACAGCGGTGAGAGCTAGGAGAGTGCTCTCGCCACTTGGTCTACCCTTGTTCCCCCAGTAAATTAGCCATTACCAAAACGAGCAGGGGACTGGGACCAAGTCCGTAAAATAAGAAACTAGCAAAAATGGGCATCATTTTCTGAGAGATCAGATCAAACTTAGCTAGTCTGAAAAGTGTGGTGAACTTCGGCTTAATATTGACAATGCTAGAGGGCATCAAAGATGACTATTTTCCCATACAAACTCTGTAAATTTTTGACGTTGTCCAGCCAAACCATACATTCACTGTAACATTTTGGCTGGACAACACAATTTCAAAAATTTATAATTCCGACAGAATTCGCTCAAATCACATCAAACTTTGCATAGATACTAATATAAACATGCTGTTTCATGTCATTAACTTAATTTCGTAATTGCATTAATTCTAATAAACTCGTTCCCAGTCCCCTGCTCGTTTAGGTAATGGCTAATGCTCACCTGCAATTGCATACGTATCCATTAACTTTGTCCACACAGGTCCCTCCATTACGACATGGGTTGTTGCGTCCACAATCATCGATATCAACGTCACAACGCACGCCGGTGTACCCCTGTGAACACTTGCATTTATAGTCATTAACCTTATCGATACAAGTAGCCGTAGAGTGACACGGGGACGACGCACAATCATCTACATCAGTTGTACACAGTCTCCCACTGTATCCCATACGACAGATGCACTGGAATCCATTCACCATATCTAGACAAGAACCTCCATTTTGACAGGGCGACGATAAACACTCGTTGATGTTGGTCTCACAGAACGCGCCCGAGTAGCCTGAAGGACATCTACATTGACTGCTTCCAGTAGAAAGTTTGATACAACTGCCTCCGTGGAAACATGGATCAGGATCACAAGGACTGCTGCTTTCAGCCGTGGAAACCGCCGAGCAATTTCTCCCGATGAATCCAGAACTGCAAATACACTTGTAATCTCCCACAAGCTCCCTGCAGTGTCCATGAACGCAAGGATTGGACAGACACTTGTTGACTCTTAATTGACAGTTGACACCGTGGAATCCGACTGGACACACACACTGGTAGCCATGTACATCGCCTCGGCACACACCACCGTTTAAGCACGGGTTGCTTTGGCAGTAGTCTCGCATGATTTCGCAGTTGCGCCCTGAGAAACTTTTGGGGCAATGACAGAGATAATCGTTGATCTTATCCTCACAAGTCCCGTTGTTTTTGCACTGGCCGGCACAGTCATTTACATCTGGAGAAATAAAACCACAAATTTCATTGAATGATACATCTAATTATTATTATTACCAAATGCATTGGCTTTGAATACGTTGTTCGCCGCACGCGTAACTTTGCCAGTTATGCGCGGGAACCTTGTCGAAGCAACTGCAAATGTAAGAGATTGTCCCAGGGGGGGTACTCAGGGGTATCAGTGACGGGGAGGTGCGAATGAGGCCAAACATTTTAACCCAAAAAAAGTCCATTACGCAAAAACAAGACCCCAAAAAAAAAATTTCTCCGCATAAAATCGAGAACGGTAGGATATCATTTTTATCAACCCCTAAAAAAGTCCTTGACAGAATCTTTATATCAAAAAAAGTCCACCAGAAAAATGAAAACCCCAAAAAAGTCCCAAGCCGCGAATTTCAAACCCCCAAAAAGCCTTCGCACCTCCCCGTCACTGATACCCCTGAGTACCCCCCCTGGGAGATTGTAAATGAGGCTTCGTGGCACCCGCGTTTTTGTGTGAATAACGAATAGTTTATTCACTGCACATACATTCAAGTGAAAAGGAGATAACGAGGTTAGCCCTATCTAGTTATCTCCTGAATAGATAATGAGGCATTCTTGAAAGACTGACTGATCGAGGTTTTGAAATGGTTGTGGTTGACTTACTTTGGTCACACGTCCTTCCCTTCCACCCTGCTTGGCATTCACAAGCAAAGTCATTCACCAAGTCGATGCATTTCCTTCCATTCACACACGGCGATGCTGCACATTCATTGATATCTGCAAAACAACACATACTTTAACAATATACATCAATACTCAACCTAACAATATGTCAGCACTATACCAATTCTACAAAAGCCAATGATATAATAATTTGAAATGTTCAGATAATTTTTTACTTACTTTTCTCACACTTTTTGCCTTGCCAACCTGGTTGACATTTGCACTGGAATCCAGATTTCACGTTTAGACAGGTTCCATCGTTCAGACATGGCTGACTGTGGCAGTCTTTACCTGGAAGTGAACATATACATTCAAATTTTAAAATGAAAATGTTGTACAGGTCATGGTGTACAGGTCATGGTGTACAGGTCATGGTGTACAGGTCATGGTGTACAGGTCATGGTGTACAGGTCATGGGGTACAGGTCATGGGGTACAGGTCATGGGGTACAGGTCATGGGGTACAGGTCATGGGGTACAGGTCATGGGGTACAGGTCATGGGATACAGATCATGGGGTATAGGTCATGGCGTACAGGTCATGGCGTACATGTCATGACATACAGGTCATGACATACATGTCATGGGGTACAGGTCATGGGGTACAGGTCATGGGGTACAGGTCATGGGGTACATACAGGTCATGGGGTACATACAGGTCATGGCGTACAGGTCATGGCATACAGGTCATGGCATACAGGTCATGGCGCACAGGTCATGGGGTACAGGTTATGGGGTACAGGTCATGGGGTACAGGTCATGGGGTACAATGTTCACTTCCAAACTGAGAGTTCTGCTAGCTACACACAAGCTTACTTATTTGACATGTTCTGCCTTCCCACCGATGTGTACAGGTACAGTGAAAGCCTAGGACATCATTATGGCATGTTCCATTGTGCTGGCATGGGGTGGATGCGCAAATATCAATCTCTGGAAGGAAAAGTACATGAGATACATTAGTATTCTAGCATTACAAACAGCTTGTTTCATTTCTAGTCTGGGAGACAACAAACAATTTAAGTTTTTGCAAAAGAAAAGTTATTTTTATAATTCTTCGGAGGGAGTATTTTTCTTGTTTTGCCCTCAAATCAGCCCCTCCCATCTGCACCCCCCAGTCCTTCTTCACACCCCAATTAACCCCTATGATCATTTAATAGAGCATTTGTGTAAGGAGAATACATGTATACTAACAATGTTAAAAGCCCAAGGGGGAGGGGATGGACAAGGGGTGGGGATTTTGATACATTCCTTAAAAATGCAAACCCACTCCCGCGAGACATAAGACTGGTATAAATGATAAACATCCCTACATGCTTGACGTCAAAATCCCCTCTAGTGGTAAGGCAGCTCCACCCCTCCCCCTCTGGCTTAACATTGATAGGTGCATATCACATTTAGTGTGCCAAAATAATATCAGAAAACGTTTCTCCAGATTTTTTCTCTTAACAAATCAGAAATTGCAACAACAAAAAACCTGTCAAGTTAATAGGACATACTTGATCCACAATTGATCCCTGTGTATCCAGGTACACACGCACACCTGTGTTGATCAAGCCCTGTATTGAAACATGTGCCACCATTGCGACAGGGTAGTTTGCGACAGTAGTCCAAGTCTGAAATGGAAATAACATGTACATCAACTTTATATAATCTCGACTTTATATTTGAATATTGATTAATTTGTAAGGATTACCTCTGTCACAAAGAAGACCACCCCAGCGGTTCTTGCAGTTGCATTCCCATGGATTGGAGCAATTTCCATGTACACAGCCTGGGTATGTTTTACACTGGTCACATAATAACCCTTCAAATCCAAAATCACATCTGAAAAATATATATTTAAAATTCAGTAAATTAAAATAAATTAATGTGGTGTCATTTTTCCCCATATGTTTCTAGTAATTGTAGAGGTATCGAATGGTCAAGGTCAGACTTTACGAGACTCTGAGACAGGGCATATGTTTGCGAGCCCAAAATGCTTATTCGCCAATTTCCTATGTTTTCAAAATTTGAGACTCTGAGATGGCTTTTTGTGAAAAACGACACTTCGAGACCCACGAAATGTGCCTGAAATTTTGCGAGACTCTGACTTTTCACAGGGATTTGACACCCTAATTATTGTGCTGTGATAATTAACATTCAGGTGTATTTCTAGTCTTGTAATATAAAGATATCTCATTGTCATGTATCTTACTTGCATCCACCAGGAAGTAAACACTTTCCATGCTCAGAATCACATCCTTTTCTGCATATGGCTATTCCAAGAATAAGAGCGTAATTAGAAATAGAACGAAATATGTCAAAATATGAGGAAGAAAAGAAATGTAAAGAAAAGAAAGGATCGAGGTGAATAAAAAGGAGAACAGAAAGTATCCAAACAATGAAGAAAGAAAGAAGGAAGGAAAGGAGCAAAGAAAGAAGGAAGAATGAATGAAAATTACACAAGCACTAGTAATGAAATATTAAATGAAATGACGAATGAATGAATGAATGAAGAATCAAATAAGCTTACAAATGAATGAATGAAAGGATGAATGAATATATGGATAGATGGGTTGATGGATGGATGAATGGATGAATGCATAGATGGATGGATGATTGAATAGATAGATAGATGGGTTGATGGATATATGAATGCATAAATGGATGGATGATTTCAGAATAGATGGATAGATGGGTTGATCGATAGATGAACGAATAGATGGATAGATGGATGAATGGATGGATAGATGGATGAATGGATGGATGAATGAATAGATGGATAGATGGGTTGATTGATAGATGAATGAATAGATGGATAGATGGATGAATGGATGGATGAATGAATGAATAGATGGATAGATGGGTTGATGGATAGATGAATGAATAAATAAATAGATGGGATGATGGATGGATGAATGCATAGATGGATGGATGATTGAATAGATAGATAGATGGGTTGATGGATATATGAATGCATAAATGGATGGATGATTTCAGAATAGATGGATAGATGGGTTGATCGATAGATGAATGAATAGATGGATAGATGGATGAATGGATGGATAGATGGATGAATGGATGGATGAATGAATAGATGGATAGATGGGTTGATTGATAGATGAATGAATAGATGGATAGATGGATGAATGGATGGATGAATGAATGAATGAATAGATGGATAGATGGGTTGATGGATAGATGAATGAATAAATAAATAGATGGGATGATGGATGGATGAATGAATGAAAGGGAGGGACTGCGACTGGGACTGGGAGGGAAAAAAAAATGATAAAAGTCAATATTGAATCAATTCCACTAGTTACCAATGTCACAAAGTTCTCCTCTCCAGCCATGCAAGCAAATCTTATGCCCTCTGTCATTACATATATAATGCCCAAATCTGTCATTTCTTGGCTTGCATAGTATTGTGCAAGTCTTGCCGTAGTAGAATTCATCGCACACCACTCGTATCTTGTACTCTATGGTTGCTGTTGGACCATTATAACTATGCGACTCCCAAGTCTTGTTTGGCAACAAAACTCCCCGATATGTCGTAACATCTATCAATTGGCTGCCTAAAAGTAGTTTGATAGTCGGGTTAAACATTGGTCCCGGGGGGTGGGGGTGTTTGTGCAAGCATATTCTGTCCTAAATAGCGGCATCTGGAGAGCGATCCAAATGTATTTTTAGGGTGATTTTTTGACCACGAGGTATTTTTTATGGTGAGAAATTTTTCACGATTTGGTATTTTTTAGGATATTTTTCAAGGTTCTCTGACAGTCAACCTACCCTTTTCACCCTGAAGAATAACCCCCTCCCCCCCAAGCATTGGTATATATTCTAGCTCGGGTTAGTTCAATGAAATTTCAAACTCTTTAAGACCATATATTGCTAAGTAAAGCATGTGGAATTGCATAAAATATAATTATTTTTTTGGAAAGAACACTTAACAATTATATATAAAGAGAATATTATGCAACATCACATTTATAATTATTATAATTATTATTTATTTATTATAACATTATTAATTATATGATCAAGCTTTCCTTACTTCGATCACGTCATCACTTTCAAATGATTACTTAATAAACTACAGTTGATGTGAGTCTACACGTTTTTATTCTATTTTGTCACCGATAACTCGCACAATTATTTAATTAAGCTTTTTACTGGTTGTGTACAGTGTACAACTTTAACATGAGGTGCCGGCTGCCATGGCAACAGTGCAAGACTTATCAAGCATGCACATACAATGTATACAGTCATCTTAGCTTTTAAGACAAGTGAATAGACTGAACCAGAATAATGATCATTACATAATGTCTAGAGACATTTATTCAAAATTGCAACAAAAAAAATAATCAAGAAAAAAATTCTTAGGCCTGCACCTGTATGTATATTTTTACATTTTTATTTGAGAATAATTTGTCTCCTTTTCGGCCTTGCTGTTGATATATGATATTGAAAGCGAAGAATTTTGAAAAGCGCTTTCCACAGTCCATGGATGGGTAAAAATGAATTTGTTTTGCAAAAAAATAAAAAATATGCCATTTTATTGAACATCAAAAATATATTTAAAAAAATTGATTAAAAATACATATTTTTTTACAAAGAGAAAGTTTGATCTTTTCTCAGAAGTTCATGCGTTTAAAATTGATGATAAAGTTGCCATGTCATCTATCATTAATGTCTAACATTTTCAGTCAAAACTTTGGTGTGTCGGAGTAGTATATTAATGATACTTACTTGAGTTATCTGCATCGCGGGCCTCCAAAACCAACTGGTATGTTGTCTGCAAAAAGAAATTTCACAAAGATCAAATAATAATAATAATAATAATAATAATCAAAAATTTATATAGCGCCATTTCCTTATAGCCCAATGGCGCTTTACAATGAGTAAAATTTTTGTTTTATTTGTAGTCGAACAAATATACTGCTGGATAAATGCCAAGGATTAAAAAATATGTGTCAATAATTCAATGCTGATCAACACTTCAGGATTTATGAACACAGTAAAATAAGTTTTTTTTAAATTTATTATAAGTTGTAAACATTCACGAGATGTGACAAATTCTCCAGATAATTCTTTAAAAAGTTGTCCAATTTATTTTTCATGTCCATAGATTAGGCTAAATATTATTTACATCATTAGGTTCCGAGTAATGCAAAGCCATATGTACTGTGAGAAGACAATTAAATGCTAATATGACCATCATAAATTTACATTCATAAGAACAATGATCTGCAAGCTGGTTGGCTCCCACATTAGATGGAAATGATTCTAGGTTCTGGTTATAAAACAATGAATGGCAAAATGAATGGATTTTTGTACTCAATAAGCGGATGGATGAATGGATGGATGGATGGATGAATGAATGGGATGGACAAATGAATGGATAGATGAAGGAAGGAAAGCATAAAAAGAAAGAGAAATGCATTAAAATGATAATTTTGAAATTGCAAAGAGAAAATAACTTACATTAAAATTTAACATCAATCTGAAGATAGCAATAAATAATTTCTCAGCATTTCAACAAAAATAGAATATTAACAACACAAAAGCAGGGAGAAAAATTGAAGAGATTTCTACAACTTAAAGTTTAACTCCTGACACAGTCTCTAGAGCAATATACAAACACCAATACAAAGTCTGAATTAAGAGCTAATTTTCTTTTATATCTCTATAAGCAAAATCAATTCACAAAAACACCTTAATATTAGGTCTTTTGTTAATGACAAAGAGGTCATTGATAATGTAGTGTTGTCCGTAGGGACCTCTTTAATGCCTCCAAGTCAATGTATCTCATCACTAGCTTAGTGTATTAAAACCAGATGTCAGCTTGTCGTGTGATACAGAGGCAAACATTTACAATATTCATGACACCACCGATTCGTGGGTAACACTTTCAAAATCGTTCGTAATTTCAAAACTAGCGAAAATCAAAAACAAAGAAATGCCTTTTAAGATTGAGCGTGTGTTTTCTCCTCGATGAAACCAACATATCTGGAAGGATGCATGGAGATGTTTCTGAGCATATACGATGCTCGTTAAGAATAGGTTACTTCATCGTTACATATATAATTAATGAATAGAAGATTCTACGTTACGATCGAAAGCTTACGAAGTTACGATACAAACATTGTTGGAATTTGAGCTCGATTTTCAACCATTTTTGAAAAGCCAACAAATCCCCAAAAATCCCTCAATATATTTTTTTTGGTGGAAATGTATGCATCTCTTGCGAAGAAATTCTCTTGAATATGTTTGTGCGGTGATTAAGGACGGCCTAATATAGATATACTGCTGCTGCGTTTGTATACTGTGAGCTTAGAATAAAAGCGTTTTTTCATGCATAGAAATAGAGCGAAAAATAGGGCTGAAAAACGTATTTTCAAAATAGTTGAAAAGGTCACTCGTAATTGCAAAAACAAAACGCTATAAACACGCAAAATATACGGATTTATTTAGGTATAAAAAGCTACCAAATCGCACAATATGTCCTCGACTTGGATCTTAATTGTTACGGAAAGAATGGACGTCAAAATTGAAAACTGCAAATACCGTCTGACATTTGACTCGACTCACAGCGTAACAATGTATATATTACAACGGGTAACAGGTTGTTTTGAGATTAGGAATCAAATTCTAATCATTTTTTATCAAAACAAAATGCATTTTAGTAGGAGATTCATGATCCATGGGCTCTAAAATGTAATCTTCGACACGTGAGCGAAATATGGAATCGAACATATTTTTTCCTCTGTTGGAGTGAAGATTTGATCGGAGCGAACCTGATTTTTGATCAAACACTGAAACAATCGATTTTCAATGGGAAATTAATAACAACAAAATACGAACTCATTGACGTTTCTTGATGTACATCAGGTGATTTTCTTTCGATTTGAGTTTCGAGTTTTTTTAGGCGAACGTGAAGTTCGAATATGGAAGCGAGCTTCGTTAATTTCAATCAACTCTCATGAAATTGACAAAGCTGTCAAGCGCTAGCCGTTTCACGAAGAAACTGTACAAACGAATACCACGGTAACTGAAACCCTTCGCCGAGTATGCCTTTACTCTTAGGACAGAACACTAACTTAGTAGAGTAATCGCTGAAATTTTCAATGAAGTGATCGAGGTACTCGGGTCCATAGAAGCGTTTTAAATTGCGATCAACGAGGGCCAAGGGGACGAACGTTTGAAATGACAGCGGTCATGACGTGCGTTGGAAACGACCATCATAAATAACAATTCATCAAACAGAACTCGAATAAATAAGCACTTTTTAATATCACGAAACAAGAACACTAGAGAAAAATTCGTTTTCAGGCGAGTTTTCTGGAGTTGTCGAGAGTTGATTGTCACTGAAAAACCCCAGGGATATGTAGCGCGCAATTATCATACAACTCACACACAAAAGACTGTCAATTGCGACACGTGGCTTCAGAATCAATCTGGTAAACAAAATATGAAAACTTTTAGGGTGATGTACTTGAATGGAAAAACTTTCTAGCGAAAAGCTTCGGCCGAGCGGGGACTGTTTAAATAGAAACTGCAGCTGTGTTTATTGTCGCGTTTGAATCTGGAATTGATGTCGTTCGACGAAAATTGAACGTGTAATGTTTTTCTGGAACCTCTCAAGACTTTGAGGGAAATTCACTCATGTCATGATTATGCAGATCTTGTGTGGTGTATTATTAAAAGCAACAGTACTACCACGGCTTATACGCGGCAAAGAAATTCTCGAAAAATGATTACTGACAAGGACCTTAGTTGTTGGACCTCCGGCTCGTAAAGTTCAAGGTTAAAAAATACGGCGGATTTGCATTAAGGTTTTAATATTGAGAAATATTCTACCATCTTTAAAAAAAGGCATCTTAAATTTTACGTTGGTTAAGTGTCATGCTCGTAGCTTGTGGTTTTAGGAATCACAGCACAACGTTGGTAACCTTCAAGTGAAACTACTATTATTTTACTTACCAGCCAAGAAAACGTGAATCGAATGAAAAACAAATTAGATGTACTGTCCTTGCTTGCAAATAAATTTCCACCCAAAACTTTGGTCGTGAATTTGCCAAACGAACATCGTCCGCTTGCAGATGCAAGCCTGCCGGTACCGTACTGTTTGAGGCAAACTTTGAAGAACGTTTCGCAAGGATCTAGGCAATGGCGGCGGTCACCGTATATTGTAGGACTCCCATCACAGCATTGTCCGTTCCGCAATTCCCCAGCGATGTTTTGATATGAGACGAACTGGATTTCGAAGTTTCCAGCCCCGACTGTGGTCTAGGAGAGAAATAAAACATGAGTTAGGTATTGGTTGTGAGGCGAGATCTCTGCACCTGACCCGACTCTACACACGAGGAAAGGAATCTCTACCTGCACACAAACGAAAAGGAGTAAAACCAAAACTATGGTTTTCAGCATGAATCCAGAAGCCATGAATCAAGCCGCTATCTGGATATTAGTGGTTTAGGTTGGGAAGCAAAGCAAGCGTGAAATATCCCACTGCAACATGCATTCAAAGCGGTTCGGACTGCAGCGCGATCATTCGTTCGATGACTCTTTCGATTTGAATGGGAGACAATTTTATGCAGACAGATGACTTCTGTAGGCGCGGTAAAGTCTCGAATGAGCATGCGCTCGGCTAATTAATGACGCAACGTGATATATCAACGTTTGTTAATTCTGGCCTTGATTGGCTGCCCGGCTTTATGTAAACACATTCGCAAGAGAGCTCAGAAAAGCGATTTGAAAGATTTCGTTAGTCTCCAGACATTTATCAAGTTTAGTCGGCGACACTGTTTGCAAAACAGTTCTCTAAAACAGCTGTTTGTAAGCTCTAGCTTTATCAAAGTCGCTTTCTCTGATAAAAGGACGCTTTTCCATAATACCTATGGCATTACATTATTATTGCAGTCACCTATCGCTCTATGATGCCTCACATAGATATCGCGTCACTGACACATTCTGGACCTTTGCAGACGCTGTTTTTGAACACTCTTTGGGGGCAAGATTTTGTCTTTCTTCAAACAACAGGACTCTCGTGAATATCGTTAATAGCCTTTTTAAATAATGCGCTCTCAAGGGTCAACATACACGTAACTGGATATTTCTAAAAGAACGAATCATTAGCAGAATAGAAGTTCGTGAAGTCTTCGAGTGGTTGAGTTATAAACATAGTTGGAATAATAGTCCAAAAAACAAGGCGAATAAAGCGTGCGGCAGTCAAACAATACACTGTACCATGATCACTCATGCTTGCATGTACAGCTCGGTCATGGTTTTCGCAGCTCTCGACCGCGGAAAGGGCGGGAAAAGTCGTGTAATGATTCACCTGTTGAAATCCAAGCAGACCACCCGCAACAATCCAATATTAAAACGATAATCGCGAATCGCGAACAACATCTAACCAAACCGCTAATATTAAGAAATTGTTACCACGGTGTGTGGTATGATTCCTTGTGATAATACTCATTAATACAATAAACCCTATGCGCCGTAAAACCCTTTTTAGTGCTCGGCCACAGGAAGGCACGATATCTTTATTTGGCGGAAAAACACATTTTCCATTAGTCTTTCGTTCTTTAAAAGCGTAAAAAACTCTTTGAAATACCGGAGGGACAGCAGACTACTCTTAGGCTATTTCAACTTTAGCATCTCATATCAACATTCAGTATACAAAATAAAGACTGAAGGCTTCGTTATTTTATTATTAGCCAAACAAATTCAATTTTTACACAAGGCGAAGTCAAAACAGCCATGAATGATTATAGTACACCCAACATGCAAATCTAAACTTTAATTATTTTCACCTAAGGGGGTTTTCTATTACAATATGCTGAAAGCCAAGGCAACTCCACTAAATACACTTTCTTTCAAAGGATGGCGCAGCTAGAAGCCGTTGGCGCGACGCCTGATTTTATAACCGAGTTTAATTCTATAGATCGTGTCAGTAATCAATCTTGTAGAAAATGGCGGGAAAATCAGTGCAGAAATAATTACCCCAAAAAACATGTTTGCATCTTTGATCAGAAATCAGAAAGCAAAATATGAAGTTATCTGTTAAATCGATTACTTTGAAGCAACTAGTTTGGAAAACATCTTTTTACTGCATTGTGACGGCGAAGGCCGCGATTTGAAAATCGTCCCACGTGGTATTTGGGCGATAATGACTCTTGACGCCACAAGACCCTACAATATAGCCACCAGCTTTCGGATCAACACACGGGACAAAAGAATTGAACATTTAAATCAAAAATAATAGAACAAACAATAAGGATTATGTTTTTAAGAAAAGAGAGAGCTTTTTAATTTGAAAAGAATATAAGAGTACAACAGGTTTTATTTTAACGGTCGTGTAGTGTTTAATACAGTGTCTGCAGAATGTCATCTTTCTAAAAATCAATTCTGTTGTAAAGAAGGCTACGTTGGTCACACATTTTTTTTTTGAATGAATTCAAAGCATTGAAGGTGTTGTGAACATCTTAATGCTAGTACATACAGAAAAGGAGTTTGGTGCACATAGCAACAAAGCCATAAAGCCAAGAAGTTAACGGCATTTTTCAAAACTATTAAAATCATTAAAAATATGAACTTTTACAAATTAAAATTGTACGCCTTACAAATTTGAAGTTTCTTGGATTTTTTTATTGATTGTGTTTCAAACTGATGTTATTTTGTTCAAAAGGGAATTAAAGCTTCATATGAGACACAAAACTGAACTAGATTCGAAACGAAGATAAAAATTAAACCGTCAACTAGTGAAAGCAAACACGTCTATAAGTTTTCTCCCAAGAACCGAAAACGTTTTTGGCTCGAAAGCTGCTTGTCAGTTCGCTTCATATTCAGTTTCAATTCTGAGCTCTACTCTCGAACTGAGACGGAGTACGTTGTCGGATATCTTTCGAGTATTAAACGCACGCATGGTGGCCTGTACGTTGAGCGCCGGCTCCTCTTGCAAAAACGATACGGTTTTGTGTTTTGGTTGCTACAAACAATCTTCGTAACAATAGACCACATGGCATTCATGCAATTACCATCTACACGCAGATAGATAACATTGAATCAGGTTTACAAGGTCAAACTCAGAGGAACAAACCACTTATAAAACTGGTAGAATTTCAGAAATTGACCGGGACTCGACAGTTTTATTAGGTTACGTCTTCGTGTTTCACTTCAGTGAACTGCCGTAGTTATAAACGACGCGTGCCGCATATAAAGGAACGGCATGAGGGCTCATGGGAGGAGTACCTGTTGGACTACGCCATGATCCGTAACGTTTATTTCACGGAAGGTCCGTTATACTGTTGATTTATGACTGCTGAGAGGTAAAATGCAAAGACAATAAAGTCTAGTTTTTTCTTGTGTCAGATTGCTACCACGTGCATGCGACTGTAAGTTAATCTATACGTGGCGCGTGCCACTTTAACCAATTAATAACAATTACAAGGAGCACACACCTGCAAAAGGCGGAGTTTTCGATCAGTGCAGAGTTGTAGATAGATATGAAGTTAGTCGGAATTACTTTTAAAATACACATCGCTCGTTGATATATATATTTGAAGTCATTAATACAAACTCGAATATTATATGTATATGGAATTATACAGCTGATATATCTATAGTACTGTTCCCAGTCTAACTGATATCGCGACTGTTATGGATCATACGGAACCGGAATTCAGTAATCACGAAAAAAAAAACAATGCATTTTATTTACAAAAAATATATACGGTATTTGTTCGCCCAAAAATCGAAAACCTTGAAATTCAAAAGTTATTTCGATTGATCTCTACTGTGAGTTGTGAATAACAATATGTTGCAAAGAAAATATTGACAGCTTGAAACTCAGAGAGTGAGTTCACACTAGCTCCCCTCGCGGGGATATTAATAGAACAATATGGCATTTCTCGTTAAAAAGCATTCAAAAGAAAGTCACAACTCGAAACAAAGACAAGATGGTGTCAACACTCACGCGTAAAGAAAAACCCGCCAAAAATGTTAATTACGATGTGTGTTCATTGAAGCATAGTGGGTACAATATGGCCAGGTTACACGCTTCGGGTAACAGCAGCGTCTACAAACGCGCCAAATTCATAACAGTTTCACAACAGATTTGATGCGACAATTTGCTGTTTATCTGAAGGGATCAAGGTCGAACTATTTAGGATGGTAGCAATTGGAGAAATGAGTTTCTTTCTCACGGGTCTCAGCATGGATCCTGGATGGAAAAAGGGTCTTGATGAAACCTCACTGGGAGGATTGGCGCCACGGTCGACAATGCATGAATGAATGAATGAATGAATGAATGAATGGATGAATGAACTTTATTTAAACACGGAATCAATAGGATGGATGGATGGTTTATTTTTATAGTACTTAGCAGTCAAAAGGCTGAATAGTCCCTTTTCGCGTTCACAGATACCATTGTAAAACCGCTGTACTTATTGACATCAGACGCATTTGTACAGGGTTAGCCTCGAGTCAGTGTAAATTATTCACAAATATCAACAAGAACACGAACAAATGATGACATAAAGCAATAGAAACATTTTTAAATTGCATGGACAAAAATCGTGGACACAAAAATAAACACGTTGATAATTCCTCAGTACGTGACATGAACGCAAGTTGCAACTCTACGTTCTGCTAGACTTGCAACAAAACGCAACTGACAATTGCCGTCAAATCTTTTCGGAGGATCTTTTCGATTACATTCTGATGACAGAAACAGTCCGTTTTCGATCGAATCGTATTCGTGCAGAAGGAAGGCTGGAGTCCCTAGTTTTTTGTCATACAATGGTCAGTCTCCCTTGTGGGAGAAGTGTTGCGAGAAGACAAAGGACGGACGGCTTGCTGCGAAGGAGATTACACACGGGAAGGCCACAACAAAGGAACGGAAAAGTCGCTTTCAACTAAAAACGTGTGGACGGGCCCGAGGCAATTTCTACTCGGAACGTGAATCTTGAGCTGATAAACTGCACGTAACCGTGAAAAACAAAGGGAAAAAAGGGACTCAGGTTTGTTGATTATTCGATTGAAATAATTCAGTGACACGAAAGAAATGCCCGAATGGGGTGCTTCATGAAGAATCGCAGGAAACTAAATCAGTTGGATAACGCACTTGAGCGCCTTTTATCAAAGTACAAATCAGAAAACGAAATCGAAAGTTCGGTAACTCATTCACAGTTTTGTAGTACGTAAACCACCAAGTGTAAACATGCACGGCCTTCAGACAGACATCTTTGCAGTCAATGACAAAAGAACAACCTTAGCCTCAAATGTCTGTGTAATTAAATTATTCACGTTTATAACCCATCGATAAATTTTCGCGCGCGCCCATTGGTTAAAACGGGTCACGTGGTACAATTTCACTGGACGGATGTCACGTAATATCCCCCAGTTTTGAGATGATATCTCCCACTTTGGAGAAAAATGAAATTATCTGAACTTTTTTAAGACTGTAATGTATTTTTAGTAGGTAAATTAGCTTGTATAACATACATGTGGTGTACTTTTTCCCTTTTGGGGGATTTTAACGTCGATATGACAGGTATTTGATGTATTTTTATAATTTTGCGATCCTTAAACTACGAACAAACGTCAAAATCGGCGCCCAAAAAGCCACTCAAATAAAACCCAAACTATCAAGAAAACCACTCAAAAAGCTTCAAAAACTATCAATCTTTTATTTTCGAATACGTTTTTAGAAGTTTACACATGAAAAGATCTCAAACGGAACGGATATTTGAACTCGATGAAACTTGTTTTCTTCATCCGTCATTTTGTTTCGGTTTCTTCAACATTGAAGTTCGACGTAGAAAATTTATCGAAGGGTTATAAAATAAATAAACCCCTTTCTGGCATACTGGTATATCGGCTGATAATGTCCTTGGCTTATAGATGGTCCTCAAAATATCACAGTTGCCCTCGAAGCTTCGCTTCTCGGCCAACTGTTCATTTTTCGGACCATCTCCCAGCCGCGGACATTATCAGCCGATATGCCAGCAGCCAGAAGGGGTTTATTTACTAAATACCCGAACGAGAGAACGCGAAAAAACGTTGGCATTGGAGAATCATTGGAAAATAGAAAGTTTTTTGAATCGCATGGATTATTCTTTCAATTGGAGAAGGAACTGAGAACATCGCAATGCGTCTTTTGTCCAGTAAACGACTTGGAACTAGAGCCGGCGTTCGACACCATCACGAAAGTACGTCAGCACTTCACACAGTTACACCGCATCAATCTTAAAATAATATTTGCATATAAATGACGTCATGCATTAGGTGTAAATTCCGAACTGATGACATCAGGAAATGAGTTCTTCTCATGGCGTAGAAAATGCTACAGCCATGAAGAACACTTCCAAGATATTTTATAATATAAACATTGGTAGCATCCTAAGAACGCGCGAATTCATTGGATGCTAGGCGTGCACCATTTTGTATGGTGCACGCCTAGCTACCAATCAAATTGCAAACTTTTTATGGAGTACGGCTGTGAGCTTAAGGTGCGGTAATACAAGCAACAAAATCGTGCAACTTGTCGCGCAACATTTTCAGATTGTTGCGTTGCAAGTTGCAGAGCAATGTTTCTCGTATTACCATCGTTCGTGCAACTTGTCGCGCAACAAATTAAATTTTCGGTCATTTGTTGCAGGTTGCAAAACTTTGTTGCATGAAGTAGAAAGAGCTTCTACTTTGTGCAACAAAGTTTTGCAACCTGCAACACGAAAATGTGTTGCGCGACAAGTTGCGCTAACGGTGGTAATACGAGAAACATTGCTCTGCAACTTGCAACGCAACAATGTTGCGCGACAAGTTGTACGATTTTGTTGCCCGTATTACTGCACCTTTAGGTTCACTGAACTGAATAGCTAAAACAATCTTAAAATCAAACGTTTCATCGACTTTGGTATTGAAAACATTCTGATACACTGAAACTATGGATTTTTGATAAAAAAGAACAAAAATGGTGAACAAAATGGCAAGAAAGTTGAGGATTCTGTTGTGTTTTTGAATAAAATTTTAGTTGAAGTTCGCGCGCTGCACGCTGGAATGTCATTATCTAATTTACATAAACTCATGTTGAATATTAACAAGACGCTCAATGAGCGTACACTCGGGCTTATGACAAGGACAATGTCAGTTGCGTGAGGAGAGACCTGACAATGACTGACAGTTGCGTGACGAGGGAGACTATGTATAGCTGAGCGAACAATAACTATTTGACACGTTTGTGGCGATATCAATATGCAACCTCAAGTGACCTCAAGTACGTTTAAATATGTAATACAGACGTACCTACACGAATCTTTATGAGTCATCGACATAAATTGTTTCTCGTCACGCAACTCTCATTGTCATATTAAATACCCGACTATACGCTCATTGAGCGTCTTCTTCTTCAACAGATCCCTAATCTCTAATGACGTTTTGATTTTGATTGTATTTTTGCCGTTCACTGACTTGTTTTCAGCGTGGAAATTCTGCTTTAAATAGCGCTGTGCCGCGGTTCTAAAATTAATGCGCTTTTGTATTGTGCAAGTATATAAATAGGCTATTAAAACAACTTTGGCATGACTCCAAATTTCGGACATTGAGCTTGTTTAGCTTTGCTTTAATTGATGAAGTTTTGAAGTATGATTTCTACGATTTCTTTTCCTTCTGAATTTTTCAAACGTCGAATCGAATAAACATCCATCATTATATATCTGAGAAATGTGTTTCGTTTTATTGCCGGATACTTTTTAAACGGTTTTTCACGGCGCGTGACGACAGTCAGGCAGCAAGCAAAGCGATATTAGCTATCTAAACAAAATCTACTGAAAAATCAAACCCTTGCTCTCTAGCTTCAGAGACATAATACGAAGCTGCTCAGTAACGGATTATTAACGACATGTTGCTTTCAAAACTAAGATTCATAATCTACTTGAGTCCTGTGTGTCGTTTGTCTTTTCTTATCTGCTGAGTAATCTTGAAACTCGATACGATTAAATACGTCGCATACTTTCGTCATTCTTGAGCCGAACAAAACTACTACTACTACTACCGAAAAACGCATTTTATAACTCGGGCTTCCTTCGGAAGAGCCCGAGTAATTAACTCGAAATTTAATTTGGTCTTTTCCAGTGAAATAATTTTCGACTTTTTATATTATAAAATAAATAGAAGATGGCTTTCTATGTTCTATACAAAAATGATGCACTTCTGAGCTATCGCTCGTGCATCCACTTGCTAACATTTCAAGAGCTCAGGTGTACATCATTTTTGTATAGAACATAGAAAGCCATCTTGTATTTGTTAAATGGAACAAGGAGTAATGAGATATAGCTAACTGCATTATCGTTGTCGGTTGAAAATCATAAATCATAGAAGCTGAGACCGCAAGGATAGATGGGAAATCAGTTCATGAGCCACATTACATGCAGAT
Source organism: Actinostola sp. cb2023 (assembly GCA_033675265.1). Taxonomy (NCBI): domain Eukaryota; kingdom Metazoa; phylum Cnidaria; class Anthozoa; order Actiniaria; family Actinostolidae; genus Actinostola; species Actinostola sp. cb2023. Next base: position 140,234 of record JAUJYZ010001011.1, read on the forward strand.
ATATTCAATGTTCTCGTAGTTTTGAAGGTATATGAGCTATTTAACTAAGATCCTACAAGTCTGGATAAAAAGGTCGATGATTTGACGGCGTTATTTGAGAGTTTTAATTTCCCAGAATTCCTTTTGGTCATAGCTTTCATGATTTTCAATCCGACAACGATTATGCAATTATATATAAAACACTTAACTGACTTACCGCATTAAATTTCTGCTTGTTTTGTGTATTCTGTGTGACATTTCCAAGAGAAAAGAACATCATTAGAAACATGACATACTGCGAGAAGACAACCAGCAAGTTCAACAGGAGACCCGGGGGGGGGGGGGGGGGGGGGGGGGGGGGTTAACAAAGTTTGATACGGGGAGGCACCACCCCGAGGTCCAAACCCTTACCCTTTTATATACCATTTTTGACAGAAAAGGTAACCCTTTCATACACCTTCCATAGAAGATGGACAGGTAATCCTTTCACATGGTATAATGACAAAGGGAAGATAGAAAAGCGTTTTGGCGAATAATCGAGCGATTTTTACTAATCTCAGTTCACTTGAGTGGATCACTTGTATGAATCAGCCGTTAGGTGCGTCTGTTCTAGATATTTTGAATACCTAAATCAGTTTTCCCAACCCTTTTCTATACTTGAACTCGTGAAATCCCTACCCATATCAAACTTATGTTATACAAAAGGTCATTGTTTCACATATGCAGATGAGGCGAGTCTTGTTTAGGCGAAAAACAGCATGATTTTGATACATTTTTGCTTTTTACTGCATTGTTAAAATACAAATCAAAAACCTACCAACGGAATATAAAAGACGAATATGTAAGGAATGAATAAGGTGGCAATTCAAGCACAAATAAAGAGGTTTGAAGGTGGCATTTTCCGTTTCTTCAAAGTCGATCGAACTGAAATCTCTGAAGAGATATAGGAGAGCGTGACATACGCTGCACACAAAATCCCTCTGAATTCTTTGGGAATTGTGTCAATCAAAAACCTACCGCCTGATTCTAATGCTCTGTAATTGTACGCGCATTTTGATATAAAATACATGTATATTAAACTTAATTAAGCGGTGGCAAAATGAAATCTAAAACTCTTTGTTTGGTAATTGTGAACATCATATTGGTGCTCTGTATCGCGGTCTGTATGTAGAAGCTACATAGGCCGGCGAATTCGCAAATAAATTATGGCTCGGAAAGGACGTTTTTTGAAGGCAATTTCCAATATTTACACGCAGGAGATCAATAAGTTAGTTCGAATTTGTGATATATTTTCCCGTTGAGGAAACATATGCAGCTTTTCCATCCTCTCTTATATTTTAGCTACCTGATTTACACATTGTCAAAGGAAAAATATGAATTCAGAAATGATAAACCAGTCACGTACGAATCTGCTTTATTTAGCGGTCATAGTGAACAAATTGCTGGATCAATCGGGCCTCACGTGCATTAGTAAACAAAGCATTAACAAAAAACGTTGTCCGCGTGATACTGGATCCCAACAGGAGCAAATGTTCAATGATGCAGGACATAAGTTTGATATGTTTTATATACCTCCAGTCTGAGAAAAAGTACCCCTTTCGGGCGGAGCCTCCCCTTACAGTCTATTTCCAATGCAACAGACCGATAGGAATCATGGGTAAAGTCTGATTTAATTAACTCGTAATTACATATCCGAGAATTGAATGTGAGGGTTTTGGAAATTTTAAAAGGTCTAGTGATATTGAAAAAAAACCGAAGTACTTAGCGACTATTGTGCTGTGTGTATTTATGGTGACTTCTTATGACATCAGAGCAATAACAACGACATGGGAAAGTGGTAAGGTTGGTCTCTCCCCCCCCCCCCCCCCCCCCCCTCCCCCTCTCCCGTGTTATCCTATTTGCATACCTTGCCGCGTTGTCTACTCTGCTGGTTATTTGGTGTACCGTTTGCTGCGGTCACTGAAAATAAATGTCAAATACATTTTATGAAACAACGATCCAAGTACTGAGTGACTTCAGTGTAAGTTAGAGTCGTTTTCGTATGAGTGGGAAACCTACGGTACGGTGTTACGATACTCTATTCAACCAATCACAGCGCGCGCGCAAACTCATTGTTCAATTTAACCAATCAGAATGCTTGGACACGGCACGGCCACCGCACGGCACGAAACGTACCGTAATTACTTCCCACTCACACGAAAATGACTCTAATAATTTATAAGAATGTAAATACAACGCCACACATATTGGCTCGTCATAAACCTTGATAACAAAATTATTGCTGAACCAACAATATCAGAAATGTGTGGAATGTTTGGATAATAGTAATAATAATAATTTCTTAAAAATAAAAATAAAAATAATAATAATAACATTCTTAATTAAACGCACTAAATATTGATCTCAGTGCGTTTTACAACCGAGTGAAAGTAAAATAAATAAAAATATAACTAAGATAGAAAATAATAAAAATGGATAAACCGAGGTCTCAATCTTTTTACAATGTTAATAAAATCTGATAATTGTCTCAATTAAACGAAATGTATTAAGTCTCTTTTTTTCTTTTTTTTTTAACAATGTTTATTGATTTTTCCAACAATATTCATATACACACAAATCATACACTATACAAAACACAACAGAAGGGAAAAAAACAAAAATTATTATTATTATAATTATTATTATTATTATTATTATTATTATTACTATAAGGAAAAAAAGATAATTTACAATTAATTTACAATTAAGGTCTCAAAAGGAAATATTTTTTGTTTTGTTTGTTTTTTGTTTGTTCTTGTAAAACGTCTCTAATTCAAGTTTATTTCACTCACATATTTACAAAAATGACAAAAAATGACAACAAAAGTTAGGTAAAGAATAGACCTATTCCTCCATAATCCCGATAGAAATACCTCGTTGTTTCTCTCGTGCAGTACTTGTATTCTCTCATTTCCTATACCTTTTCGATTGCGCAATAATTGAATAAGTTATACATTAGATTCTCTTCAACAATGCACGAAGGGTTTTGATAGTGCGGAAATGGGCCGGGAACGTACAACATGATGAATCAATCTAGAACGCGCCACCATGGTGCTAGAAAAGCTTGCCTGCACGCATGTATCGGGTGGCACATGGTGCCATAACAGTTAGTTGTTTACGGGTGTTAGTTTCAATTCCCTTCCAAAAAAGAGCATTCAGTCAAACACTCATTGAATCCACACAAAAGCCACGCTTCTTTTTGTCTCAATTTCGAACAAAAACATAGTAACTGGTTAGTCATCAGTGATACACAACCAGTACAGTATCCATGTGGGCTTTAATCGAAAGCTATGGCAAAGGTCTTGTGTGCATTCTTCATCTGGTATATAAGCTGTTCGTAATTGACTACTAAATGGCCGTGCCATGAATGGTCCACGCACCACTGAGAGATGGACTGATTTTTATGGCTGGCATGTTTTGTTTTTTGATATATATTTAATAATCGATTGGCAACACTTATCTAGTCATATGTGCTACCTTGATGAATACAGCCACCCTCCCGGGCTCATCAAAAAGATTGCTTCATTATGTAGTAAAGCTCTATAAAATGTTATTTTGGCACAGGTATTGTAAAGGGGAACTAGCATAGCAACCGATGGGTGGCCAGAACGTTTAAAAGAAACAAAGAGAAAAATAAACATGTGCACCGGCAGAAAAATTTGTTAGCGATATGAAAACATCAGCAGAGTTGAACTGAGCTGTTTTGACTAGAAAAATGAACGACCAAGGGCGGTGTACGTACTTTTTATTGAGAAAAAAATTCGGCAAAGAATACTTTTTCTGGCTATTGCTTTTGTTTTTAATCTTTGTTGAAAGGACTGAAGGTTTGTAAGTTTGAAATGTGGCATCACGATGACTTGCAGAGGACATTAAATGCCGGAATTCTGTCCTTAATACTGTCCTTAATCCAACCGTAAGCCGTACGATATCGAACTAACCAACTGAAGTACGTGGTTGGAAGGTTCAGGGGCAAACCGGTACATTCATGTAGTATATTAGGCTAACAATATAGACAAGTTTTCTCCCATGTACATGTTCAGTTGAGCTGTCAGTATCACATCAACTTGACATGACATCCAACGAACAAGTACATCCTAGCCTAAACGAAGGTATATTGAGCTAAAAAAATAGTCTTAATCTTGAGAAATAAATAACATGATTCTAAGTGCTCCAATAAGCGATTATCAATCGACATTAACACGCTTTAACATGCAAATGAACAAGAAACTAGAATCACAAACCTGCTATCGGGACTATCAGCATCATGATCATCGCGTTCACAAGTTCTCTTCTCAGCCAAGGCATCTTCATCTTGTATAACCCAACGTTAAGCTTCTGTAAGACACAAGTTCATTGATGAACGTTAATTAATCTGTCTGTGTACTTCTCACATGTTTGTAAACACTAAACGTGGGTCGATGGTTTCGCTGTACCGTTATCCATTGCATGGCAATTGATCGCCAAGACTGACTGGACACGAACGGCTATAACAGTTTCACTGTAGTTGCATGCAGGGCATCAAAGGCGCTTTTTAGATAACGTTGAGATGAAATAAAGATTGCACGAACGTGATTCAAGCTTGGTAACTCCCATCTAATGATTACGTTAATTGAGTGGAGGAGTGGCGCTCGGCCCTTCGAACACAGAATGCGTTTCATTTCACAGATAGCTTATCAATTATATAGTTAAAAAACTGTTAAACGTAAAATTTCAAAACTTGCATTTAGTTTTATTCAAACTAGAATCTATACATTCGTTTCTTCGATTGGCCTCATTCAAGCAACTTGTTTATGGAGTTTTATTTGCTCTGAGATGTTCATCAGTTATTCGATGTGTCCCGATCGATCAGACAGACGAGTTGCCCCTAAGTTGTTCACAAATGATTGAGATTATTCTAATCTATGCTGCATAAAAACGTCCCGATAGCAAAACATCAACATGCCAATCAGATATCCGCTTACTTGTAGCAATAGAAGAAACATCGGACTCGAGGAAATGATACGTCCTAAATGACCATCACATCTCAATCATCGTATATAGAATGTGTGTTCATCAATCAGGATGCTCGTCGGACCCACCTTAATTGATATAATCGTGACCCAGACTCGAAGTAATCACACTGAGTAAATTCACCTATACGCCTTCATTGAAACTACCTTGGTAAAGCCTTGCACGTTGTTATTGAAGTCGAGCTTATTCTTACAAACAGGTATAAATATTTTATCAAGCAAAGCGTCCGAACACCTGCCTCAGTTCCGAGCGGCCCAAATGAGAATGAGCGGTCTATTCTAGAATGCACGTCTATTGCCGGTCCGCACTACTCTCTCAACTAGTCATCTGATGTGATGCTAACATCAGAATTAAAGCTGGAAGATTCTTTGCTAACTGTCGAAATAAGTGTATGTGCGATGTGCGGCTAGCCTGCTTCCGGATCCAAGCTCTCTGGCAGGCAAATGTGCGGCGCGCGGGCTAAACGATGACGATGATGATGATACAGGAAGGACCTCGAGGCCGGCCGGGGACCATGTGCATGCACGCACATTCAAAAACCGTATTAAACAAATAAAGTTGTTCAAATAAGAGCGTGGATCGTAACACTAGACTGGCTATTCTATAATGCTGCGCAATCGATGGTAAAATTCTACAACATAACAACTGAAAACTGAAAACTGTTTTTGATGTGATTTACTCAGAGAGGGAGATGGATGAATGTCCACTGAGATGATCGAGGATTGTTATAGTTTCAGTGTTATATGAGAACAGACATTATTATTATTATTATTATTATTATTATTATTATTATTATTATTATTATTATTATTATTATTATTATTATTATTATTATTATTATTATTATTATTATTATTTATCACATAGCATATGTTTAATTTGTAATGGTAATAGAACTGAGTGGAGTGCAATTTGGTCTGAAATCATACGAGTGATTACAAAATTGCACGACCGCGTAGCGGGAGTGCAATTTGTTATCACGAGTATGATTTCAGACCAAAATTGCACGACACGAAGTTCAATTACCTATTAATCATATTCATTTTGAAATCTTTTCAAATACACTCGTTATATTTAGGTGGTAAGTTGCAATAATAAGAATAATTTTGATGCCTAAAATACAACTCTTTCATTCTAAATTACAAATTACTTTTTATGAAGAATCGTTTGAATTTAATAAAATTAGAGTTTCTGTGCGAAAATAAAAAAAATAAAAAAATTGGTGCAATTAATGATCCAAAATAGTGCAATTAATGATTTAATCGCACCATTTTTAGCCAATCAGATTGCAGGATTTACTAGTGATTTCAAAATGAATATGATTACGCTGGTTATTTTTGAAGTTCTTCACTATGAATGGAAACATGAAATATCTCGATCAACCTGTTATAGCAAAAAAAAACAGAATTATATGACATGAAATTAAACGGCGTCTCATATACTTCATTACGACATCAGAAACTGAATGACAAAATATCGTGAAAAACATCTGCTAAAAGATTGATAACAACTTGTTTACTTCACTAGAGCTTTCGCTTATTGCTACTAAATATCATTTAGCGGGTGGTGCATTGCACAGTAATATCATATCCCGGTTGGGGGGGGGGGGGGAAGGGGGGGGGGGGGGGGGGGGGGGGGGGGACTCCCATATACAAAGTGGTTGGGATGCTCGTCGTACCTTTTAGGAGTCCAATCCAGATCCGCGATTTGGTATACCTCTTAGGGGTGTCACAAATCAAAAAGGGCCACAAGAGACTAAGCCGTAAATAAGATACCCGAGATAAGATAATGACAGCCGGAATGACAGTTGTAGCTTTTGTCACTTTAGAGTTGGTAGCTTTTAGGGTAAAAATTATTTGTTGCCATGCCCACCTGGACAAGACTCAGGTACCTTTTAGTGGTCATTTTCAAATTTCCGACGAGCATCCCAACCACTTTATATATGGGAGCCCCCCCCCCCCCCCCCCCCCCCCCCCCCCCCCCCCCCCCCCCCCCCGCCCCCCTCCCCCGGGAGTAAAATTCGTTACTGTTTTCGTGAAACTAGATAATTAATTCAGCCGCAAGCCCCCTTCGAAGAGATTATTAGCTTTAAAACCTTGAACTTGAACTTTGCTGCAGGGTCACTAGCTAATCAAGTATTCAAAAGTCATTAAAAACCCATAACAACTACTAATCCTCCAGTTTACTTAACCTTGCGTATACACTGAAGTTCATCCAACTGATTGCTGTGCGCTGCATTGTATGAAATGAGAAAAATCTAGATGAGAAGATAGTTTGAGATGATAGATGGGCGACGCGATTTTTCGCTGTAAACATGGAAAATACTTGAATCAATTCCAAACTTTCCAAATTACCATTTGTTTTCGGCTCTCTTCAATTTAATTTTTTTTTAATTTAAAAAATTAAATATATATACATCTAGAATGTACTTGGGTGAGATTTGCATTCTAGCTGCAGAATCATTAAAAGTTCAAGTATATATTCACTTGTTCCAAGATTTATATGTTGACTCAGTTTTCAAAACTTATAATATTCTAAAATAATATAATAATATTATTCAATGTGTTATTGTACGTAGGTGCCATTTTATAATGAAGATATGTTTCTTCTAAGTATATAGGATTTAACATATTTTCATTATAATTATAATAGTAATAATAATATTTTTTTAATAAAAATTTTTAATGGAGTTTTTTTAAAGAAGTTATAGTGAGACAGACCTATTTACCAAATCTATTCTGATATTATACTTTGCAAATCAAATAACAAAATTGCCATTGGAAAGAAGGGGAAAGTTTTAAATGTGTAAATAACTTAAGGTACCAGGGGACCTTCGTGACCACTGTTCACTGAAAGCCGCGTAGCGCACTAACCACTCGTCCAACATGTATAAAAGTATACATTTTCTTAAAGCTGAATAAATGCAGATTCTAAATATGCTGGAGATTATTTCCTATTTTGTAAATATTTTTTGTTATTGCACATTTTAGAAAATTCGACCGGCCTTGTTCAAAGAGAATTTTGCACGCGGGAATTCAATCGATTTTTAAACGGAAAGTGCTATTGTAATGAGCACACGTTGTTTTAAAAAACTGTGTCTCCGATTTCCGATAAACGCTTTTGTTGAGGAGATATTTGCTGTCAAGTTTCATTAATGTGTTTTTAAGCGATTTACACATAAATCATCAAATAACTTTTAAACGAGGCAACGTATCAAAAATCGGAGATACTCTTTTTTAGAACAAAGTTTGCTCATTACAATCGCACTTTCCGTTTAGAAATCGATTGAATTTCCGCGTGCAAAATTCTCTTTGAACAAGGCCGGTCGAATTTTCTAAAATGTGCAATAACAAAAAATATTTACAAAATAGGAAATAATCTCCAGCATATTTAGAATCTGCATTTATTCAGCTTTAAGAAAATGTATACTTTTATACATGTTGGACGAGTGATTAGTGCGCTACGCGGCTTTCAGTGAACAGTGTCACGAAGGTCCCCTGGTACCTTAATGCAGATAGCGATGATTAGCCATATAGGCCTTAAAGCTCACCTAAATGTGTTACGTCTTTAAATATTGTCATTGTATACACAGACCAACTTTAAACGAGCATTATCAAAAACAATTAATTCGTTGTGGATGTGATAAAAAATTGTATAAAACTTTATTTTAATAAGTATTTCATCAATCTGTAGCCATGACAACAGTTTTTTCTCGCTCTTCAGTCAATCATGCCACCTTACGGCTAAGGCGCATGCGCGAGTGATGTCTCATTTAGTCAAAAGTCCCGATCAGTATTTTATAATAATTTGTTCGACCAAAATGCTACTGATATGTATTGCATTGTAAAAGATTGCAGTTCTTACATAAAATTTAATACTGATTTCCGTATATGAAAAGAAAAATGAAATGGGCGCGTCCTGCGTGCGGCAACTGGATTTATAGAAAATTTATAGACAACTTCACCGATTTGCTGCCTCAAGGCCGTACTTTGTAGGGCGATATGGAGTTGATGTAGTAGACTTGAATACTCTCTGAAAAATGTTCCCGCAGGAAACATTTTCTTTTTAACGAAGCCGTTTTCCTCAGTGTTTCCCATTACTTGTTCGCTGAAACAGTTTCCAGCGTAAATACTATTAACGAAGAGTTTCAACTATGAATCTTATTTGCTTCTTATATAGGGCATTTCACATTGTCTCAATGCGCTTTACAACCGATGGAGGACTTTTTCGGGCTGCATATGAAGGCGCCTACGGCAGCCGAGCAGCTTACAATCATGAGGAGTTAGTACGTTAGTATGTTATGCCTCCAATTTGAAGTAGGCTGTTGAACCGGGTAACAATCCCCTACTCTTACGAAGAATTCAACAGGTTCTTTAATGTCCCCCGTGAACAGGTTAGATTAGGGTCGGGAGATAGGACCTCAGCTTTTAACGTCCTTATCCGAGAAGACGTGACCATTTGTAGATGTAATTACAAAGGCAGCACCTTCTCCTCAATTATTTTAAGACCCTGAGTAATGGTCCGGAGATCAACTTTATTTATACACGCTAACCTGTTCAATAAAATGGCGCGCCAGGCACGTGACGAGGTCGGTCTCGACGCATTTGTAGGTAAAACTATGGATCCAAGCCTCCGTGAAAACGAGCCGGCAAAACACGAACGGTGCGTCTTTGTTGTACTCAACCGGCTTCAAATGCTTGTTAACCGTTTAAGTTCCCGGATGAAGTTCGTTCGTTATTAAGTTCGTTATTAATATGTTAGAATTAGTGTATTGCGAAAAACCACGACTTACAGACTGTATATATATCTTGATAATGACAATCCATTTCAGTATATGTACTCAAATATTTCGTATGAGTGGGAAACCTATACGGTACCGTGACACTCAAATGGCTTCCTTTCTGAACCAATCAAAAAGCGTGCATCTCATCCAATCAAAGTCTCATTCAATACGGTATGTTATCGAAAATTTCCCACTCATACGAAAATGACTCTATATATACTACACTCTACCAGTTAAAACTACTGCTTTCAAGTTTTTCTGATGCAGTTTCGTCGTCATGAAATAAAGCCAGTAATGCGGAACTGTCTTGTTGACTTTCCCTTATTTTTCATATAAACTTCATTTATTTATAGTTTTCATTGACGGACATTTCTAAACAACGGGTTAAGAGGGTAACTGGCAAACGTTTCTTTTTTCAGTTATAGAAAAATTGAACATTTCAGTCCAATAGCGAAGAAATTAAATATTTGATGACGTATAAAAGATTCAGGAATAAATTTAAACGATTAAAAGACACAAATAATTCTCTAATTTGATGAAATGAAAGCGATAGAATACACATTTTCAAGGCAACAGTGCCGACTGGCTCGTCTGAAGGCGACTGAGTTGTATCATCAGTTATTCGCCTGCTGTTCAGTGAAATATTGTTAGGTTTCTTCACATCTACACCGATATGACTGACATAACACTGACATCATTAAACTGCATATTCCGTTATATACTCCTCAATAGAGTTTTCTTCTTCTATCGATATACAAACTTTGAGTCAGGTAGCATATGATAACACAAATTGTGTATCGATTGAAGAACAAAACTTCATTGAAGACAAAATAGATAGCGAAGCCGGAGCCATTCATTCATTCAGTTCTTCAACAAGTTTTGAGAACATTGAAGACGTCCTATTAAACTGAACATAATGCCTAAAATAATTTGTTTATGCCATGATAACTGCAATACTGATGTACCTTAAAGATGAAGAATAACTCAAAAGTTCCGGATCCAATGCATACCCCGGCGAACCCGTGAGCGACAAACAAAGCCGATAACAAGTCATATTTTATCACTAAGTGACGGTTAAGGTGGTTCTTTCTCACACCCCTCATATATATCATTCCTTTTCATGCTATAGTCAAAAAAATTCGATAGAAATAATATAAAATATATATAAATATTGGTTTCAGCTGACAATTAAAGATACAATGCAATCCTTTTTTTTATTGTGGGTAAAGATGTAGAAAATAAATCCTGTTGCAGCTGTAAATAAGTTGGTTTCCCGCGAGCTAGATCGAGAGACGAAGAATTTGCCAAAGCAATATTTCGGTGTATTTTGAAATGAAAGTATCAAATTTAAAATAAACATGTTTTAATCCGTGTAAAGACTACGGCAAATTATACTTTGAAACTCTTAAGAACAAAAATAAACAAAAGATTTAAAAGGTAACAATGGCAAATAGTCAATATAGTTTTGTATGTGCTTCAAGCATTTGAATGGCTTGTCTGGACGCGCGTGTCATTAATTTAAGCCCAAGTAATTTTCTATAAATCAAATGTCGTCTTTTATTGGGAATTTTCATGTGTCAAGCTTCAGAATTCAAGTACTATAAACGTTCCATGGGCTCTGTTTACTGATAACTCCACAGTTTGAGTTCATGGCCAGTTTTGATTTCTTGAAAGAAATAACTCATGCTTATAGTGCTCTACTAGCGATCTGCACCAGTGTTTCCTGATTGAAGTAAACCAAAAACGTTGTACATCCTTGTTCTTTATATATTATGTTTGCACACCTCAAATTAGTACAAACGAAAATCCTTTGTACATTTTACGTCTTTGACACATGCGAATCAAACTTATTAAATTTGTCGAAGCTGTTAAAACGCCCAATTTTGTCCAATAAATCACTTTGTAAGATTTCAAATAACCGTGTGTGAACTCTGTCAAGACTTCGCACATTTTCTTTCGTTGGTACGTTTTAGCTCAATCTTAGAGCACAAAATAACGATATTTTTTGGAGTACAAGGGCGGAAAGCGTTAGTGACTGAGGTAAACATCCAAGCAGCTGCTACAGGAATGCCTCTGCGAACAGAAAGAACTCTAAAATTAGTCCAGCAATTTTATTTTTGCTAGCCCGTGTCAAAGCAATAGTTACCAACTCAAATTTATAGGTTTTATAAGGAAAACTGATATATGCATGATTACAACGTTATAGATTCGACCCTCTTTTTTGTGCTGCTTGATACTTTGAGGGACGTGTGTATATTTGATTTCCCTCAAAGATAAGTTTTATTTCTAATCATGCGAAGATTTCGTGTTATGCCCTTCAACACTTCCAAGAAGAATGTCACAAAAGAAGTCTAGCGTTCTGAATGGAATACAAAAAATCCAAAAGCAAGGAGATGCTAAATCATTGATAGTATCCGAACTAATGTTAAACTATTGCAGAAAATCAAATGCAAAAGAAGATAAACCGAGCGTTTAGAGAATGTTATACTCTATTGTACAAATTAAAGTGACTAATCACATTGAGAAATAGAATGTAGCGGCAATTACCTTACAACTTTGTCATGAACAACTTTGGAGTTTAATACTGCTCTAGCTCCCCAGTACTGCATAGGTTTTGTAGTCCTCTCTTCTGTTTTGAACAATACCAAGTTTTGTCAAAATAGCCACCCTTGTGATTGAACTTAGAGCAAACTTCTTTCAAAGTGTTTAACCATCAGACCAACCAAACGGTGTTCTCTGCTTACAAATGTATGGACCATATCATAGGCTAGGCCACGGTTCAAAATATCACATACAATACGTCGGCGAGAAAGGCTGATTTCACTTGCAAATTTCAAGTGCAGGTGCATAGGCCGGCTTACTGGTGCGGGATATGGCACTGACGTAATTGACAGCCACTGCCCTGCCCTTGACCAACGTAAGGTGTTTATTAGCTTTAGCAGCCGTAGACAATTGCCAGCGCTAGACCATGTCAATAGATAGACAGTTTCTTGCACGTTCAAACATTTAATTTCATGGACGTTTTGTGCCCCTGTAAAGGACATGCTCGGCACGAGCCCACCGTTGGGCCTCATTCCTAACAATGGTAATTACGGTATTTGTATGATCAAAACATATCCCTTGGTTTAGCTAGACGTTCGCGCGTAATATGGTAAAGCGTGGCTCTTGATGAGTGTTGACTAAAATAGTCAAAAATCAAAAATACCAAGTTGAAGGCCAAGTCTTATATCTCTAGATATGACTAGAGCTTCCAAATTTTGACAACAAGTAGAAAACCATTGAACAACGCCAAGGTATACACGTACTAACACCCCTCGCTATTTCTAATAAAATCGTGTTTACAGAATTCATAACGAAAGAGTACACACTACACATTGATACAATGTAAAGCTGTAGACTGCAAGCATAGATCGGATGGACCACCGCGCGCACATCCGTATAGAGCTAGGGATTCCGCCGTGCTTTGTGTTTTAAAAGCTGCATGTACTTTACAAAAGGAACATCATAAGATGCCGGGGCGTATGCGGGAATCCATTCCAACTGATCGTTCTGCATCAGCAGCAGGTAATATACGACCCAAGAAAAGCCAACAAAATGTAAAAACAGTGATTATTATTTAAAATGTAAACTAAAGCCCATTCAAAAACTAGATAAGTCGACGAATTAGATAGTACCTAAAATATGTGTTCAACAGGCAAGGAATTATATATATATTTGTGGAGCAAAAATATATCTCTGTGTGTGAAAAATCTACGAAATGAATTGTAATGAATTACTGTATGCATGCATACTATGATGTCGTGTAGTCCGGCCGAATCCTTGCAAATATTCAAGTTGTAATAACGAACTAACAGAATTAAATTGATAATATTTGCTTTCTATTTCTACAGTTTTCACCCTTGCGATAAGCTCTTCCTAATCGTAGCGTAATGTAGCTAGCCGCTATATTGTGAAGGCAACAGTAATTGACTGAAATCCGGTGGTCTACACCACTGAGTGATCATGCAGCGTTGAAAATGAAGCGCTAAAAAATAAGACAACAATCCATGTGGACGAAGAACTGCATGTAAACTGAGTGATTGTTTTTCTCACAACGTGAAGTATTTTGGCTTTAGCTGTGTAGAGAATTCGCACCAAATTTTTAAACGTTCTCAGAAACTTCTCGTGATTTCGTTACGGACTAGAGTTTCCTATTATTATGTGAATGGATGACAAAGCGACTGGTTATTACATTTTCTATATATAATCACCTGTCATACTTGAGCAGAATGCCATAACTAATCATATTATTCGATGAACAGGTATCATATAAACTATACAGCTTCTGTTGCTAGCGAATATTTCACCTATCACTGATTCAACCGTCTGAATACGTCCCTCGGTGATGCAAAGAACAAACTAACGAAGAATTTTTGGTCTAGTATAAGCTTAATAATAGCGGTGTAGAACTTCGCCAGTGAATAATGAGTGACCTGCATGCTAAAGATACAAGTACACTTGCAACGCTAATTGGAATTGCTTTTCTTCAAAGGAAAAAAACATCTTCGGTGAACGAACCACGTGTCCGCCAATTGTTCATTTTCAGTCTGATCAATAATACCTCTTCTACTTGACATACAGAAAACTGAACTGAGAATCATTCATTCAGCAGTTCAATGTGTGAAAATGTATAGTAGACATAAATAAGCAAGCAGCTAGCAAGCTTAGAAAATAGAAGAGCATTTCGTTCTTTCAGAGAGCTTATTTCTTATCTACAAGATCTAGGGGAAGGTGACTTTCCACCCACGATTGAATTGACGGATCCCGTTGCATTTGGATAAGTGTAATGATATTTCTCCAGGATACAATCAATACAAAGCGGATTGTGTTTGATAACAATCGGTTCATAGTGTTTTTCAAAGAAGCTATTAAATAATCCGATAACAGAAGAACATGGCTTCCGAGTCCATTTTAAGAACTCTCATGCAATCATGCGTCACGCACAGTACAGAAATTAGCTGTAAAAAACTTTGTCTAAATAAGAGGCGTATACGTCGGTGTTATTTTCAAATACGAATTACGCGCGCCAGTGAGCGCCAAAAGCCAATAGGCTGGAGAATACGTTTTGTACAATGCAAAAATAGCAAGTTATTTGCGCCTGGCACCATTTGGATTTCCATATACATATCATATTTATTTGTAGATGGTTGGTGACTGTTAAAAGCGAAATTAGAGTGTTAGCCCAAAGTGAAAATATGAATCGAAAACTGTCCACATGGACATGGGCTAGATCTGTATACTTTACTATATTGTTTCCCCTGGATTTCTTAAAAATTTTAACAAAAAACATGGAAATAAATGACGTTGTATATAATTCTAAAACAGTTTTAGGCAGACATTTTACTTTATTTTTGATACTAGTCGTTTGTGTTGGACAAAAAGGGATTGTGTTACAAACCATCAATATTGCAGGTGAAACTGAAATAAACACCCCAAGTCAAAGACGTGATAAAAACAACCAACTGAGGTAAAGAAATCTGAACTCAGTTTAAAAGAAAAGATAGCATTGTAGTTATTATTATTATTATTAGTTCATGTTTTTACTCACAGGCTTGAAAACAGTGATACGGTATCTTTAATACACTGTGAAGCAAGGTCTCTCGCTCTCAGTGTATGTCAGTTTTGAAGGCCACAAGTTTATTATATCTTTGCTATTACGTCACTAAGTGCCTCCTTAAATAACTGAACATTTTTTATCGTCGTCGGAGTTGCGTTCCTTTGAAAAGCCCGCCGATCGATCGACACGACCAAATCATAAACAAAAATGTACCCATAAAAAGTATCATAACATAATCACCACAAGAAACAAAAAAGAAGAAAAATATAATAATTATGGGCAATATTGTTGTCTTGCGAGTATTCCTGTAATCCATGTTTAATATTTGGATTATTATTCTCTCACTTGATTTTCGGCCGGGAGATCCAATTTGACCATTTTAATGAAAAGAATTCACTAGATATATAATGCATGTTACGCATGGTTAACAGAAATAATGGTACAGATAGAGAACGGACATAGCTGAATTGAACTTCGTAGATAAAGATCAAGAACTTACGATGCGGTATATAAGTGACTTGTTTTAAAGAAACGGACTTAATTAACTTAAATTCAACAAATCAAATGTTGGAATACTTACTCTATGTCCGCAAGTAATAGCGGTCCAATTTTTGCCGGCGACAGGACTTCGGTTCAGCTTAGTCCAAGTACTACTAGACAAAACTGACTAGGAAGCCATTCATATGTTCATAAGATCGAGTCTTCGCATATATGTCAAGGTGATGAGTCACTGGCCTTATATATAGTAACCCAATCCTTTTGTTAAGATCTCTAATCAATGGTATTATTTCAATGGGCATCCTTTAAAGTGTAGAAAATCTATATTTCTATAAAACTATAAACAATACTTCACAATAAACCCCCGAAGTCCTAAATAAGTGTTACTGCAAACATCCATCGATTAAAGGATTTTCGCTTTGTTTGACACGTGTATTCGTGTGCCGAAAAGTGTGCCTTTTGTCAGCCAAGAGTAACTTATTATAACAGATTGAATAATTCAGCCAATCAGAGCGTCAAATCAGGTTAGTGTGATAATTTCAATCCGCCTTTGAATCCACAAAAAGTCAAACTTCTATATTGTTCTTTGTGAGCCAAAAAAGTTCATTCAAGTTGCAAACAAACGCAATCTTATTGAGAAAAAAAAAAATATCTAGATTATAGTTTTTTACACCAATGTTGAGGTTTGTGTTCTTATTTTTACTGAGCACTTTTAAGCGCTTAAGAGGCGCCACCGGGAGATCTGTTGTGTATATAATCATGACCAGTAAGATCGATCCTCGATGTTAATTCAGTATCAATAATTATAATAAAGCCTTTGGCTTTCTTCTTCGCTTAGATGAGCGCTCATTTGACCCGTCTCAGCAAAATTTTCAAAATTTTCAGCAAAATCCCATCAACAAGGAAGTAAAAGCCGCTGGTCGGAGAGCGAAACAGATCTGCCAAGAAGGAATCACTGCGTATACTGAATAGCAATGTTTTGAAAGAGGTTTATACTACTAATGGGTTTAACACGTGCTTCCTTGAAAACGACCTGCGAATCTCCTTCTTTATTCAAACTCTTTGTACACAAAAGGCTATTCATTCTTGTTTTGTTTAATACTCAATCATATTAGGCAGGTTGTACTATACTATGCAGCGCGTACCGTGCACTGAACACAGACGACACACGACAAGCTTTAGCTACCTGCAATCATTGTTGTGAGGTTTTTGTTGCTTTTTCGAGCTTTGTTTACTGATTTGAACTGAGTTTTAGGGCTAGTTTTTCTATTTGAAGCGCAGTTAAGCGCGTTCTCAAACGTCCGAATAAAACTACTCAAATTTATGTTATCGATAGACAATCGCCTCTTAATGTTATTCATTAATTCTTGGAGTAAAAGTCAAAAAGTTTGATGAATACAGAAGGGGGACATGGGGGCTCGCGGTATTGCGGTATCCGTCGATTTTTTGTGCGATATTACGGTATTTTATAATTTCGAGATGCGGTATTAAATTTCTTTGGCGTATTTCGGTATTCCGGTGTTTTCCAAAACATTACTACTGTTGTTTAAAATTTCAAATTTAGATGTTGTATTACGGTATTTTTATTTTCTTGATGCGGTATTGCGGCGGCCAGCTACCCAACGTCCCCCTCAATACATAGATAGAACGAAAGTTGCACGTGTCCTAACTTTGCAGTGGACTCTGAGCTATTAGAGATTTGTGATATGTGGAATGTGGAACATAGTATTACAACAAAGTTTGCGCGCCTCGGTACTTTTCGTCCTAAATCTAGCTACGTAATTCGTTCCAAACTTACCACAGTAATTTACTAGTATAGCATGCTCAGTTTCAAGCTGTGACATTGTAAACGGGGAGGTTTTCTTTTCTATTTTCAATGTTTGTTAACGTTAGAATCTCGCATTTAGAAAGCTATATTTTCAATAATTTCAGTTCTCTGAAATAACACGTACCAGACGTTACAATTGTGCATTTTATGGAAAAAGCATCTGACGTCTGGTCAGATCCAGTAAAGACATGGTGGAATGCAAGAAGAGCTTTTGACTTCTCTTGAGCCATGCTACAAGCAATGTCATGCATGTACTGGCACATATCGTAAATGCTTTCCGACCCCAAATGCTATCCAAGGCTCAGACAAAGTACTAGTAACGGCTATAACTACAACGTCAGTGCAGTCAACAATGCGCAACACATTACCTTCGTAAAGCCACACTTCGCAGCATCGGTAGCATGGAGTATGAGCCTTGTATCCGCGGCCTCCTCGTGTTTGCATACATGGTGACAGTATCATATCTTCTTCCATTGTTCAATTACAATTTGTAAAACAAAGGAAATATTGATTCAAATAAAGAATATTACTATAATAATAATAATAATAATAATAATAATAATAATAATAATAATAATAATAATAATAATAATAATAATAATAATAATAATAATAATAATAATAATAATAATAATAATAATAATAATAATAATAATAATAATAATAAAAATCAGCGATAATAGGTTACGACGTTTCGACATCGTCAGATGTCATTATCAAGTAAATGTAAATGCCAGTGTCAATGCTTAAAAGTAACGTTTGAAAATATGTACATTTATTAAGTTGACTACTAAGGTGACAAGAATGTTAAACAAACAACTTGGCCCTAATTGAGTCTGACTGTCAAGTTCATTCAAGGCAGGATTCAATGTCATAAAGAGCGGTAGGTTTGCAGTGTCAATGCAGGCCATGGCAGCATTTATTGACCTGATTATAATTGTGTTCTCACTTATACAAAATGTTTAATATAACAATTATTGAATTCGGTTTTCGCATGATATCGTATATCATGCTCAACCTCATCCAATAATTGCTTATAATCTTCTTCCATTGCAGACTACAGCTTGTTCGCCTTTTGTGGATATGACCTGTCCATGCTCAGCTCTATAATCGAGCCCAACTGCTCAGCAAGGTACGTAGTGGAATAGCTCTTCTTTGTTTTTATCGACTCTGAGGAAAGTTGCCCAGTTGCCTGGAATTTTGGTGTCAGGCTTAATACGCCTGTGTATGCCCTTTCCTCTCTTGCTCCGTGTTGTCTCCTTAACGCTATCCGTGATGTACACTCAACTATTTGGACAATCGTTGAGCTGACTTTTCATGTACGGAAGAAAAACCACCTTGACTGTATTCCTGAAACTTCAGTATCATGCACAATGGCGGCTGCACCATCAGTCTAGTAGCAGAATCTCGACCGATGCCTGCTCGTCCAGGGCTGATCGTTTCAAGACATGGCAGCAGCCGTCTGATTTGGTGCCAGATCGGCTGAGCTTCCAAATAAAATTGAGACAACGCAGGTGGAAACTGACTGAGAGAGAAAGAGCAGTTACCCCTTGAGTAATGCTACGTGCATTTTGTCATTGGATTTCGCTGTGGATGGAGGAGGACTACTGAATAGTGGCAACTTGTTTCTCTTTATTTGGTCAAACGGTGATATTGTCCGTTTCTCGAGACTCTCAGTGACGAACTCCTGTTACTGCTGCTTACCGATGTCCTCAACCCTTCTTACAGTTTCAACCAACACTGGAGTCCATGATGTCATGTGTGTCCAGCACAAGAAGATCCTCGCTCTGCTCCAGAAAGAGATTTCCCATTTCTTCAATAGCGTTTAAGGATTGCACTTGTTTTTGAAGTGCTGCTTAATTGCACTCCCCTCATCTGCTCGTGGTGACGGAAATCTGGTCCTCTATAGTTCACTTTGCTTTAATTCAGCAACTCTTCGTATACGACTAGTTGAAGCCCCACGGGGAATACTAATAAAGTATGGTATATGTTATGTCAGGAGCCCATTACTAATTGATTATTGATTATTCGTGGCAGGCTCCTGTTCGTGAGACTTCTGGCCAAGACACCATAATTGAACTGCGTCGAGCTTTCGGTTAAACCAATTGACCCCCCCCCCCCCCCTCCGTCCTGACCCCCCTGTCATGGGATCCAATGCATTTTCCAAACAATATCTTAGAAAACGATCGAATTTATTTTCAATGTCATTTCTCCTGTGTCAGACATTATCAGCTGAAACTTCGCCCTTTTACTAATTTCGAGCTGCTCTTTTCATTTCTGAAGTTCATTTTGACAGTGCTGTTCGATTTAACGGGGTTTGGGGTCACGTGACCTCTTAGTGCAAGTGGTCTATTGATTGTTTTATTATTATTATTATTATTATTATTATTATTATTATTATTATTATTATTATTATTATTATTATTATTATTATTATTATTATCATTATTATTGAATTGAAAGTATTTAACTTCGTCAGGCAAAAGAAATAGACGACAAACGCCTGACGAAGTTAAATACTTTCAATTCATTTATTACCAGGCATGGCATCCAATAACTGTTCTTCATCATTATTATTATTATTATTATTATTATTATTTTATCCTAGAATCTAGTTTTGCCACAGTGGTGTGGCAATATATATTGTGCGCTCTGATTGGCTGGATATCTGTGAACTCTTTGTCGATGGGTTGTACGCTCACGTCATCTTGACGTCATCGTTTCACGATGGTTATAACATGCGTCATCACTAATTATATATATAACGCGCGCGCTCATAGGCTAATATATATCTATGAACTATCCGCTACCCATGGGCTGCACGCTCCACGTGTCGTGCGCGCGCGTTGACTAATCCGGCAGTGATAAATAAAACACGAAAATAATGATATACTAGTTGTAGTCAGTTTTACCATTTATCCACAAACTGGAGTTAATGCAGTCAAATGTTGGAGGTCACGTGTATTTCAAAAAATATTTTGGTTCAGCCTCGTCTCTAGGTAGGTAAAACTTGCTAACAACGCCGTGAAATCACGAATAACCGCGAAAAAAATATAGAAAAATCAAAAGCCGAGAAAGAAAGCGAGCTGGGGTTTTTACAAGAGAAAAAAACGATCCACTCAAAGAAATTATCAAGCGACTTATCAAGCTCATCAGATTCAACTATTCACAAGATCATGTATGTGCTTTGTCCTGGCATAATTACTCGGGCCCTTCCGAAGGAAGCCCGAGTTATAAAATGGGCTTTCTTGTTATTTTTTTTTTTTTTTTTTTTTTCATGGTCACGGAATGAAGAAAAAATGCGAAGAATGAAGAAAGAATGCGATGTATTTGATCGTATCGTATCGAGTTTCAAGATTTCTCATCAGATAAGGGAAAACAAACCACATACAGGACTCAAGTAGACTTGAATCTTAGTTTTGAAAGCAGCTGTAGATCTTCAAGCTATTAAAGGTCAGGATTCTAGTTCATCGTTCGACGACTAGAAGTGGTAGAAGGACTAGAAGCTCGTGCTGGATCGAGAGAGAACAAGTCATCATGTTATCATCGGAAAAGATTTGCCTACAAATTGGAACATTTGGTCTTTTCGGTCCTAGTCCCTGCGAATCCCTTCGAATTCTTATTCTTCTTTTTTTCCTGTCAGTTTCTGATTGTTTTTCACTTCGGTATATTAATATTATATATATAATATGCAATATGTACTTCAGTTTAATTTATATTTTCGCTTGACCCCCTCCCCTCCCCCTCCACGAAATCCCCAAATCAGTCATAGATTATTGCTTTTATAATTTCATGCCGTGATTAGATCTGATTAATACATCGACACATCGGGAAAGATTTGTCACAAGTAGTCAGCTAGAATTTCTCTGGCACGCCCCCACATTCTAGTACATACAAACATGGACTCAAATTCAAGGTTTTTTGCAATTTTCCTCGTATAAATGCATATAACTAAAAAGTTAACGACGGATTTAGTTTGTTTGATCTTTCGTGTGGATATTATTTGGTTATAATTGAAATTCGATGCAAAAAAGTACCGTATTTTTTTAGTTGAATGGATCTACCTTACAAGAGAATTGGCGTGACATGACCTCAAACTGGCCTGTCAGCCCACATAAATAGCTTTTATTGAAACTATACACAGGCCTAGTCACGAAATTAACTACGGATTAGCATAGCCCGCGCTTTTATGGACATTTTGATACCAAATACATGTTAGTTCGTAAAATTCGCACCGTATTTCGGCCAGTTTTTATAGAGTCCCATACAGAGTATATACACAACAGCCTCGAAGCTCTTCCTAGTAGTTATATCTATTGATCATTGTATTATTTTGACTCGATGTAAACTACTGGGGATTCAAAAGTATGATGTGTCAGGCTTCTCTGGTGTTGTTAGTATGACTATTGATCACAGCATAGTTAAAGATCACAGCTTGTGCCTTCGCCGTTGCACAAACAAAACTGATGAATCTGAGGGAACTGATAGCGGGTGAAAATACTCAATGCAAAGCAGTGGTGAACCCTTTTTCCATGCACAATTAATGTAACAAGTAAGTGTTGTATCATCGGAAAAGATTTGCCTACAAATTGGAACATTTGGTCTTTTCGGCCCTAGCCCCTGCGAATCCCTTCGAATTCTTATTCTTCTTTTTTCCCTGTCAGTTTCTGATTGTTTTTCACTTCGGTATATTAATATTATATATATAATATGCAATATGTACTTCAGTTTAATTTATATTTTCGCTTGAATACCTCCCCTCCCCCTCCAAAATCCCCAAATCAGTCATAGATTATTGCTTTTATAATTTCATGCCGTGATTAGATGTGATTAATACATCGACATATATAACACTTACTTGATACATTAATTGTGCATGGAAAAAGGGTTCACTACTGCTTTGCATTGAGTATTTCCACCCGCTATCAGTTCCCTCAGATTCATCAGTTTTGTTTGTGCAACGGCGAAGGCACAAGCTGTGATCTTTAACTATGCTGTGATCAATAGTCATACTAACAACACCAGAGAAGCCTGACACATCATACTTTTGAATCCCCAGTAGTTTACATCGAGTCAAAATAATACAATGATCAATAGATATAACTACTAGGAAGAGCTTCGAGGCTGTTGTGTATATACTCTGTATGGGACTCTATAAAAACTGGCCGAAATACGGTGCGAAAATTTTACGAACTAACATGTATTTGGTATCAAAATGTCCATAAAAGCGCGGGCTATGCTAATCCGTAGTTAATTTCGTGACTAGGCCTGTGTAGTTTCAATAAAAGCTATTTATGTGGGCTGACAGGCCAGTTTGAGGTCATGTCACGCCAATTCTCTTGTAAGGTAGACCCATTCAACTAAAAAAATACGGTACTTTTTTGCATCGAATTTCAATTATAACCAAATAATATGGTCCATGAAAGATCAAACAAACTAAATCCGTCGTTAACTTTTTAGTTATATGCATTTATACGAGGAAAATTGCAAAAAACCTTGAATTTGAGCCCATGTTTGTATGTACTAGAATGTGGGGGCGTGCCAGAGAAATTCTAGTTGACTACTTGTGACAAATCTTTCCCGATGATTAAACTCACGACCAGCAATGTAACTACATCTATTGACAGAAAGCTATATCAGTGTACAGAAGTCATGCAAACAGTCGAGCCAGTCGAGACTGAAAAGCAAATGAAATGAACTCAAAAACTATCATGACCTCGCTATGCCATGTTTGTTGCTAATTGTAATAGGATCTAATAGTACGTGTACAGTTATGTCCTTGAGTATTTATAATTAAACTCACGACCAGCGATGTATAACTACATCTATTGACAGAAAGCTATATATGTACAGAAGTCATGCAAACAGTCGAGCCAGTCGATGGATGATGGATGTTTATTTTATTCCACGTTTGAAAAATTCAGAAGGAAAAGGAATCGTAAAAATCGTACTTCAAGACTACATCAAAGCAAAGGCGAGCAAGGTCAATGTTCGAAAATCCGTGTTCTTTTCAGTACGATGACAGTTGTATGATCCTTGTGTGAGTCATACATTTATTACGCGACCTAATTTAGAACCGCCGCGTAGCGCTATTCAAAACAGAATTTCCACGCTCAAAACAGGTCAGTGAACGGCAAAAATACAATCGAAGTCAAAACTTCCTTAGATTTTAGGGATCTATTACAGAAGAAGACGCTCAATGAGCGTATAGTCGGGCATTATGACAATGACAGTTGCGTGACGAGGGAGACTATTTGTGTCGGTGAACATCGATAAAGATCTCCGACTCTTCGACGTACGTCTATGGTACGTCTTTAAACGTACTTGAGGTCACTTGAGGTTGCATATTCATGGTCGCCAAAAACGGATCGAATAGTTTCCGAACGCCTATCGAACTAAATCCGAAAGTATGATTCGCTCAAACGTGTCAAATAGTTTCCGAGCGTATATCGAACTCACTGGACGTTCCAAGTACGTGCTAGGATCGTACGAATCGGATATCTTTATCTATGCTCACCGACACATATACATTAAACATAGTCTCCCTCGTCACGCAACTGACATTGTCCTTGTCATAATGCCTGAGTGTACGCTCATTGAGCGTCTTGTTATGTAATAAAACACAAATCTATGGCAAACAAAACTGACTTCAAGTCCCAACACGACTCGTCGGTTTTTATTGCAAATGTTTTGAAAAACGACTACAATCAAGCGACAAATTTTCAATGAATCAAAATCAGTCAAACAACTGAGAGGCAGTTCAAGGATTGAATGTAAACATCATTAAGTCTAAGAAAAATAATCCTCACACACTTTGCAGTCGTTGGCGAAAAAAAAAGAACCATAATCTATGCACGCTTTACCTTCACAAATCTTGTTTGAATCCCTCGTATTTGTTGACTTAGTTTCACTCTCAGGTTGTTGTTTTCTGTTGTTGTTTTATTTCTTTAAAGGGGCAGTGTCAAGCCTCACGCATGCGCATTGAAATCAAAACAATAACACTCGGTTGTGTTACAAAACCCCCCTAAAACCGTTCTAATCGCTAAATAAATGACCTACAAGACTCATGTAGATACTAATCTTTATTTAGAAAGCAATTTTAGAACCTCAATATATCAAAAGGATTGAATTCTAGATGTGAATTCACGGCGATATCATTTTCCAACGGTCGATCAAATAAGACACAGGAAGCCCAACACATAAGTAGATGGTGGGAAGCTCACCGGTTTACAAGTCGTTCTACGTGAGTTTTTCTCTTCAAAAGTCATGAACAGTACTGCACCTACGATTGATGATCAAGATTCCTTCGCAATCGACCAGGATTGCCGGTTTACAATTCGGTTTTCTTCACTCGAGGATGATGGCGTCCTGCCTCTCAACGGCTGTTCGACACTTTTTTCAACGGCTTCAAAGTCAGGTCGAAGATGAAATAATCCCCACTAGGAATTGTTGAAAGTGAAGAACATGCTTTGAATTATTACTAGTGATCCTTTAGACGCTTGAACAAACATGATTAAGGTCGATGGAAACGGATTGAAAACATCGATAATAATAAAAGTCCACGGTGGACTTTTATTATTTCTCGCTTCTTCGTACCCAGGCTTACGCGGTCATATGGCTTGACACTGCCCCTTTAACTCCTAAAACACTCGAGATAGTAAGAAATACGAGCCACCAAATAGATCCAAAGAGATTCAATGTGTTAATTTGAAGGAATGTTTTAGACGATATTTCGTCTTTGAACGGTGTTTTTGAAGGTTTTTGAAGCAGCTGTTCTGTGTTCATCGTGAATCAAGCTTTTGGCAAAAGCAAGCACATTTCTTTGTAAAGCGAGGCCGACGTAACCTCTCTTTTCGTCGAATTCAGAACTTTCAATCAACATCAATCGATTCCATCTTTTCTTGTGAATACTCCCTAATTATTCAAAGCAATAAACGAAGAAATAGAAGTACAAATGTCGACACTCAGCAGGCTTGTAGTTGTAGTTTTTGGTTTCATGTTGAGTTGAGTCAATCCGACTCACCGGCGAAGTTTTTTTGACTCTTTTCAAACTTTACAGCTCCATTTCAAAGAAATAAATCCCTTACGGTGTTATATGAAGAGATTTCACGTAGTATAGCACATAGCTAAATCACGCGCTGATTGGTCGAGAAGGATGGTGATTTGGTGTGGAATCGGGGGGCTTCCTTTTACGTCCGCATTCATTCAGCACGTACGCGAGCGTTTTTTTCATCCTCGCAGTGTAAAAAAAAAAAAAAAAAAAAAAAAAAACCCCAAGAAAGTGTAAAAACAAAAACAAAACAAAATCAAAACGAGAAAGAGATGGTATGTTCAATCGAAACATATCAAAACCTCTAAGCCATACGGAAATTTCTCCAAACTTATTCAAATTTAGCGTTTTAGAAAGACAAAAACTGTGTCTAAAAAGTACAAGAGAAAGAAAAATAAGGCGCTTGAACAAAGAAATGGCTACCGAAAGTGTTGATGCAAACGTTGATGTGAACGAAAGTATCGCCGTAAGTACCGATGCAAGTACCGATGCAAATGAAAAAGCTTTGTCTGAGTCAGCAATCTCATCAGTTGTGGTGTATAGTGAAGAAGACGTGAATAATTTTGTGGATGAAATGGTTGCAAAACATACAGTCGCTTCGTGACGACTTTCATCCACTTGAAATATGTGAGCTGACAGGTCATGCTAACCCTGAATCAATTTCAAGTTACAGCCATAATCCGCTGGAGAAGCAACGGAGGATGTCTAATCGTCTCGCTGGATTTAGCACAGCAAACAGCACCACAACAAATGCAACGGCCAACGGTGACAGCCGCTCTTCGGCTTCAAATGTGCTTGTAGAAATTGAAAACGCACGTAGTCTTGCCTCTCAGAGTGTAGAAAACACAGCTAAAGATAACAGTTCTACTCCTTTTCCTACAGGTGCTCTTGCGGGATTATTCTCTGATGTCACATTTAATAATTCCCCGATAAGGCGATAACCATTTCCATCAACCTGCAATCAAGTGTAAATCACCGTTAAGTTATTTACTGTTAGACATGTAAGACAGCTGAGTGAGACAAACAACTTTGACTTCATTTAGTCCAAAAACACTTGCATTGTATTTTCAAGCCGATTTTAAAGAACAAAGAAAAGGTTTCAGAACCCCACTGAATCAACATTACTCGTTTGAAAAACAGTTAGGCTTTTAAAAGTTAGTTTATCTCCTGAACTGAGATTGAGAACTGTTCAAATCCTTAATCAAAAAGTGCAAACGTTGTAAAGATAATTAAAGCAACCAGTGTTCTTGATTGTATTTATAAATAAAGATTTGTTAGCTTTTAAAACGTTTTTTAGTACTTACTTTTTCTATTAAACCATGCAGTGAAACGAGGTTCAAACGTTGACTCTCCAACTCCAAGTCAGGATAAAATAAGCTGCATAATGTCAAGCGAGCGGTTCAATATTCCTCCAAAGCGCTAACATGACGATTATCCTTTCCATTTGTTGACAAGAAAGGGGTAAAAGTACTATTGTTTTGCTTGTTTTACAATAAAATGAACCTAGCCGTTCAGTCACCACGAGTCACGATGCAAGCCGGGGAAGTCGTGAAGTAAGTTTGGATTTTTCATTCATGCCCACAGCGAGCCCACAGCTCGATTCCTATTTGCTCGCTATTTTTGTACGGCGGCTGTTGAATGGTTTCCCCGTGCGCTCAGTTAGGCCCTGTTTACAAGGAGGGAGGGTAACCCTAGCACTAGGGTTACCCTAGTACTAGGGTCAAAGATAGCCCGGGTTTACAAGCGAAATTTCTAGACTAGGGTTACCCAGAGGAGGTTGAGCGAGGCCCGCAAGGGATTGTGGACCAAAAAGTGATTTGTGCTCACTTGAGCTTGGTCGCGGTAGAGTGAGGATGTCTCAGTTCGTATATAATCGGCTCTCCCTTCTTCGCGTACCGTAAACCTTTATTGTAATCTGTGCTAGTTTCGTTCTATCGTATAGCTTCGTTCTAACGTATAGCTAGGAGTTATTTCTATTGAATTACTGTGTCCGGTACAATCCGTATCGCGGTCCTTTGGCTTTGCATATAAATATTAATGGCTGCGAGTGCCATAACTGTGGAAACGTTTTGTGTTGATTTTCTTCAAACTTCTCAACTATTGTACCTACACTGCGTAGATTTTCAGTTTGTACATAATTTCACTATCAAATCTTTGCCATTCATGACTTTGAAAGTAGTAGGCGGCCATGTCAGTTTTCCCCTCAAGCTTCGTGAACGACGAATTGTTTTGTTTCCAGACGGAGAGAAAGTCAGAGAACTGACTGAGAAAAGCTCTCCCTGTGGCCTGTATTATTCAAGTAATCACTTGTTATAACATCGAGGTAAGCAATGATATTTTATCATATTATCTGACTTGTTTTTTTTTTGGTCGAACCATTTAAAACCATTAGAGCTTACTCAATCAATCCTCTCGATTTTAAAAAGTTATTAAAAGATGCATAACAATTCTTTCTATCTAAGACTCGAGGGAAATTCTCTACCCTATATATTTTAGACAGTTATTGACAACTTAGTGTCTAGTTAGTAGTAATCCTGTATAGTAAGGCACTAAATTACAATCCATGTCAGAATTACAGACCCTATTCAAGACAATTTAGGGTGAATTGCATACCATATCTAAGACCAAAATCTCAAAAACCATACCCTATCCAGCAGCAAATACCTGTACCCCCTCCCCCCCCCCCCCCCCCCCGGGTGTTGGCACCACTAACATACTATGAGAACATTGATCCACATCCTAATGGCTGGATGTCATTTTGACCTTAGAGCATATGGCCTATTGTACAGTCATGCTAGAGTGAATTTACCAAACTTATTATGGAATTAGTATCTACTATTTATGCTCACTACTTTTTTGGCATTTACTAATTGTGTACCAGACATTGTCTATGCAATTCAATGGAAACAACAAAAAGCAGTCCAGGGGCGGATCCAGGGGGAGGGTTCTGGGGGTTGCAACCCCCCCTATGGATATTTTTTTAATACCGCTTGTATAGATATGTCTGTCCGTATGTCTCTCTTGCACTTTCAGCTCTCTCCCTCGTAAGAATAATATAATTCATTCATACTGTTTACACGACCGTTCGACTTCGAGGCCGGTTTGACTGATAGCAGAAAGAACCTGCCGTTTTTAGCGTCAAAAACGTATGTGAAGCCTTCATACTTGTAAGCTCACCCAAGAAGACTTCCAAGCATCTTTGTTGGATGTCCAATAAACTCAAAATTTTATTGAAAATTGAGTCTTGTTGTGTTAATAAAACAACTCCAGATCTCTAAAAATTGCATTTTAGAGCTTGTAGATTTCAAAATTTTCTGGGGGGGGCATGCCCCCACCCCCCTAGTACTTCGCGGCTTTGCCGCTCACACAACACAAAGGCCGCAACACAACCCCCTGTTTGACAAAAACCTGGATCCGCCCCTGGCAGTCCAAGTTATACAATAGAACGAAGCTAACACAGAATACAAAGGTTTGCGGTACCCGAAGGAGCCACTTTTTAATAGGTCAGTACAATGTAGTTCATTGGTACCAGTATATTTATATATTTAATTATATATATTATATACAAGTTATATGGTAATATTATATACAGTTTATATAATTATAACAATAGGCTGCCAGTATGTAGATTGAAAATTGGAACACCAACAACCATGCCACGAGCGAGCAGGATCAATATGATACAAGACGCGACGTCAATCAATGAATGATCTAGGTTATGGAATATAAAATGACATTGGAGAATCACTTGCTGGTCAAAGACTGTTATGAAACATTTATAATAAAGTCTTTGGCCAGCAAGTGGTTTGCTGATGTCATTTTATATTAATAATATTCCATAACCTATCATAAAAATTATAATAATATTTACATATTTCTTTTTTTATGTCCATTACATGAGGCTTGTACTGCATTATGTACAATTGTGATGGACAATTTGTAGAGATTGTTATGCATAATTTTATGTACAGTAAACATCCAAGGTGAATGGTTTGGTGGCTGGCCCTTACCAACTTTTACATCTTCATCATTCACATAGTCAATTCTCTACTTTCTCATAGCACATAACAGGGGCGTAGGCAGGGGGAGGTCACAGGGTACCTGTGACCCCCCTTCCTCTGGGTCTACTCTTTAAATTTATAAGTTTGAGGAGGGGAGGGGGGGGGGGGGGGATTTTTGGTGTGAACGATATGGAGTGTGACCCCCTGCATAATGCTTTGCGCCTTGGGGGGTAATACAAAAGAAAATGGTGAACATTGCATAATTACATGGTTGACAGAAAGCTTCCATTTTCTTTTGTATTACCCCCCAAGGCGCAAAGCATTATGTGCTATGAGAAAATAGAGAATGCCATATTCTTCCTCTGCATATTCCAAAGTTGGGAATTTTGGTTTAAGAACTCTGATTACCTTGTCACAACAGGCAGCCCCTTAAATCAAAACCAGATAAATTATTTTAATTTCATGGATCAATAAATATATTGCCATACACTGGCTGCAGGTTATAATAATTACCGGATCGATTATATATTCCCTCCAGTTTGAGACACAGCTTTTGAGCATTGCTCCCAAAAGTATTCATTCTTGTGTGAATTGGCCACACATTGTTTTCAGAGTAGAGTGCCACATATTTGACAAGATCTTTCAATTCTTATAGTTGACCAAGGGCAAAACAATGCATAAAATACCATATACCTCACTGCTACGTAAAAATATAACACACGACAGTGATATAAAAACAGGACATATTATTAAGTTTTTACACTTTTTATATCGGAGTATCGTAAAACTTCACATCGCCACGAATTCAAAATGGCGAGTAAAAATGGCGCTGTTTGGCTAAGTTGTTGTCAAACTTCAACGGCGTATAACTTGCAAACGGTAAGAGGTGGGATGGGGTGGGATGGACTTTTCTGCATCACTGATTACTCATCTTTATATTGCAAATGTTTTTGTGTCTATAACTATGTTGGTTTAGCGATGATAAGAGGTCTTTTGTCTTCAGTCATTTCTACAAGTGTTGTGGCGACATTTTCATATCAATGAGTTCAATCAAGCATAAAACATGAAATACTTCCTTACCTGGTTTGAGATTCCATGGGTTCATGGCTTCGAGTCATTTCTCCTTGTTTACATCTTTTCTAAGCTTTAGATTGCGTTTTTCGTCCTATTTTACTGAAAAATACTTTGTATGTTTTTCCTTGCAATGAAAATTAAATTGCCGTGAACGCAGAAATACGGCAAATGTGATTGGTCGATTAAGTCACGTGATGAATGCTCAACCTCCTCTGAGGGTTACCCTTCTCCTCGAGTCAATTCAATTGCTTGGTAACCGCGCAAGGCTTCGTCAGGCCCTTCGTCATAACAAACAAAATGGCGGAAATGAAAAAAGTCGAGGCTTTTAAAGTCGTACGACGACTAATATTCTTGTATAATACACAAAATGTCTTATGAAAAAATGTCGCTCCACGTCTTTTTATCTTTTCGGGCTACTTTTCCTTTTGTTTTTAGCTGTCACTGGCCCTACTTTTCGCTTTTCTAAACGCTTCTCGCCACTGTCTTGATCAACCAAATTGTACTCGTCGATTGAAAAGGCCTGGAAACCAGTAAAAGTTGTCCCGGGTAGGCGAGTTAACTCGGGCAAAACCGTTTACAAGGGAAAAAGATAACCCTAGTGGTAGGGTAACCCTATCCAAGTACTAGGGTTACCCTAGCAGTAGGGTAACCCTACCAGCCTTGTAAACACGTACGCGAAAAATACAAGAAACGTACGAGAGCTAGGGTAACCCTAGTACTAGGGTAACCCTAGTGCTAGGGTTACCCTCCCTCCTTGTAAACAGGGCCTTAGTAAACATGCATTTTTTTTTGTTTTTCTGTTTTTTTTTGTTTTTGCTTTGCATAAATGCTATACGATTCAAGGAAAATTCATTGGCTCGACTCGTGAATTCCACGTTGAATTCACTCGAAAAGGCGATATCGCACTCGTCGCTTCGCGACTTGTGCGATATCGCCTTTTCTCGTGAATTCAACGTGGAATTCCCTCGTCAGCCAATGAATTTACCTATAGAATAGCGAACGGCTTTGAGCAGTTTGTAATCGTTATATATTATCAGTATAAGCTTAAATTGGATGGGTTTTAACTGAACGGGTTTTCTTGACTTTTCTTGTTTGAATTTGATTGAGCAGATTTCTTATTTACATAAATGGCGGGAAACCGCGCGGCCGCTTACAAAATCAAAAATTCAAAAACCACATTTTAAAAGCAAAAAATAGCCATATAATAAACGATTTATCAATTTAATTTATTAATAACTACATGTACATGTAGCTGTGGTATAAAATATAGCTTGTTGCTAAAAATAGCCATGCTAACAATCTGATGGATCTAAGGGCATTAGGGAAGATGGACTCCCCTATTAATTTCCCCCTGCGCGTATGGAGTTTTGTAAAGAGAGTCAAAATAGCGCGTATCGAGTTTTGTAGATGGTCTAACGAGAGTCAAAATAGCGCGTATCGAGTTTTATAACTAACGAGTCAAAATAGCTCGTATCGAGTTTTGTAGATGGTCTAACGAGAGTCAAAATAGCGCGTATCGAGTTTTGTAGATGGTCTAACGAGTCAAAATAGCTCGTATCGAGTTTTGTAGATGGTCTAACGAGTCAAAATAGCTCGTATCGAGTTTTGTAGATGGTCTAACGAGAGTCAAAATAGCGCGTATCGAGTTTTGTAGATGATCTAACGAGAGCCCAAATAGCCTGGTATCGAAGCTTCAAACTTCAACCCCCCCCCCCCCCCCCCCTGGGCAAACCCCGGGCATTTGACTGTTTATTCTTCCCGGGGGTGGGGAATTTGACCACCGCATGGGAGGGGGTGGGGAATTTGAACAAGTTGCCTCGATTTCGTGGTCGCTTCAACGACCTTTCACAGGTCATAAGAATTTATATAATACAGTTTACATTCGTTTAATGCTTCAGAATGGTGTTTCTATTTCTATTTGTTACTAAAAACTATATTGTGCTGATTGGACTACTAGCTATATGTCGCGGAAGTATAGTGGCGGAACGCCTAAAATGGCCCTGGGGTGGGGCATTTGAACGACTTTTTGGTCCGGGGGAGGGGAATTTGAACAACCCAAAATCCAAAAGTTCAAATGCCCGGGGCTTGCCCGGTTGGGGGGGGGGGGGGGGGGGGGGGGGGATGTTGAAGCTTCGATTTGACCGGTACATAACCTGCAATTTTCCAGAATTCCATCTGTTCACAGCTTTCAGGACTCTGGCAAAGTACCCGACAATGCGACAATGTTAATACAATTAATTCAATAAATATTTGAACTTTTAAACTTCCATTCAGATTTTAAATGCTTGTTCGAATGAGCCGGGTTTATCCA
The DNA here is from genome assembly GCA_033675265.1 of Actinostola sp. cb2023. Classification (NCBI taxonomy): domain Eukaryota; kingdom Metazoa; phylum Cnidaria; class Anthozoa; order Actiniaria; family Actinostolidae; genus Actinostola; species Actinostola sp. cb2023. The sequence goes on from JAUJYZ010001011.1 coordinate 173,403, forward strand.
AGGGAGCACGGCAGAAACTGGGCTGCCTGTGGTGATGACGCGTTTTGCAAGCGTTTTGTGGTTTTTGATATGATTATGCGCGCGCGGGCATCAGTAAATTGGGATTCCTGTGGTTCACGCTGACGTTTTTGCGGTAATCCACAATATGATAGCGCGGGCTCATAAACAAAGAAAACGTAATGTCACTAATAAAGTCACAGGCAGCCCAACCATTCCTTTTGAGGCTACTAAATAATTCAATAAAATGATATTTGCGTCTTTTTTGATGGGTTTCCTGTGGTAGAGTGCGCGCGCGCAATGCGTATTATGTTGGGTTCCCTGTGTTGAGTAATGTCCGATGTGGGGATCCCTGTGTGCATCCTGCGGGACGCGCCTGCAGCAATGTGTATATTGAAAGTATTGAAACAAATCTACGACGGCGACGTCAACCGGAAGTGTCAATAACTTTTGTTCGGGGTTTCGTACATTAGAGATTTAGTCCAAGCCTAAGGGGCGGACCATTTGATTTTTGATGGGGGGTGGGGGCGATTTAAAGTATGGTCGATATTTTTTTTTCACCTTTTCATGTTGCACGATATTTTTTCACTGCCTTAGACCCTTGCACGATATTTTTTTTAACCAAACTTATTTTTGTTTGCCAATATCTATTCAGTTGCCAAATTGATAATATTGAAAATTGTATAATAAATTACCTTTGTTATTTAATTTAATTATTTGTACAGTCTGTTGTTCTACTTACATCATGATTTATTAAATTTACATGCCATCAATCAATGAATGGTGAAATTTCCACTGAAACAGAAAAATCGTAGGGAGTATACCTCCCAACAACGCGCGATTTGATTGGTTGTTGAACGTGCACAGTAATATGTTATAGATGCACGGAGCAGCGAAAACAAAGCAGAAAACCTGTTTAAAACTAGTTTTATATTATAAAGCGAATAGAAGATGACTCTCCTTGCTTCTATACATAACTAATGCACTTCTGAGGTCTTGAAAGTTGCTGAATGCACTCGCGTTCCGCTCGTGCATTCCTTACCAGCTTTCAAGACCTCAGCGTGCATTATTTTTGTATAGAAGCACAGAGAGTGAAATTCAAGACCTGTCCCGTGCAGAGTACACAGGTATCCCACATGAACATTCAATACCCGAATCTGACGACGAAAAAATGCAAATTTAGGTCAACCAAATTTAAAAAAGAAACTTGAAAAAAGCTGAAGTTGGTGTCACAATAATGCACGATATTTTTTTTGATGCATTTGTTCTTGCACGATATTTTTTTAAAGGTGGAAGTGGTTGCTCGATATTTTTTTTGGGATTTAACCCCCACCCCCATCAACGATCAAATGGTCCACCCCTAAGCCTGTGAGGTTACTTCATCCACAAGGAATACCAACTATGAAGCCTATGAAACTCCGAACAGAAGTTATTGACACTTCCGGTTGACGTCGCCGTCGTAGGTTTTGCAAATCTTAAACTCCCTAATATACACATGTACTGCGGGACGCGCGGGACGCGCGGGATGCACACAGGAAGCCCAACCATGATACTCAGCACAGGGAACCCAACATAATACGCATTGCGCGCGCGAGCGCTCTACCACAGGAAACCCATCAAAAAGACGCAAATATCATTTACTTCTACGGGTGAAACCAGAACCATTACTACACACATGGACTGTAACACAAAAAACGTCATTTACATGATTCAATGTACTAAATGTAACAAACAGTACATTGGTGAAACCAAACGTAGACTCAAAGACCGCTTCAACGAACATCGTAGGACAGTTGACCTGAAACCTTCTAGTAAATCTAAACCTACTACTGCATCTGAACATTTTCTATCTAACCCTGACCACTCTGCATCTAATATCCTTTTAATTCCTTTAGAACAAATTTTCTCTTCTCGTGATGCTATTCGCAAAGCCAAAGAAGCTTATCTCATAACACGTGCTAACACTCTTGAACCTAATGGCCTTAATAAACGCGATGAAACCTACTAATCAGTTACACCATTATTTATCTCTCGCTATCATATCATGTATTATAACGTCATTTCCTTATTACCCGATTATATTTAGTCAAGTCACTTGTAAAATCTCACATGCACCTGATGAAGACTAGTATGGCTAGTCGAAATATTGTGCAAAATTAAATCCGAATAATTCTACGTCGTATTGGTTATTCTTCATTTCAGACCTATTTCAAAAGGAATAGTTGGGCTGCCTGTGATAAAGTCACTTTATTTAGGCAGCCATATTTATTCAGTATTGATGAGCCCGCGCGATCTTATTGTGGAAAACCGCAAAAACGTCAGCATCAGCCACAGGAATCCCAATATACTGATGAGCCCGCGCGCAAAAACCGCAAAACGCGTCATCACCACAGGCAGCCCAGTTTCTGCCGTGCTCCCTTGGTTTATCATGTAATTTCAAAACTTATAGGAGACATATGACAAAAACATGATTATTATAGCTAGAAAGAGCTTGTTGAAATCAGTAAAAATGTGAAGTTTGGAAAAGATCGCTTCACAAATTGCGAAGATATGAATTTTCAAAAATCGAGATTTTGTATGAAAACCAGCGTAAATTTCCAAAGGTTTTCATATAAAATTTCGATTTTTGAAAATTCATATCTTTGCAATTTGTGGAGCGATCTTTTCCAAACTTCACATTTTTACTCATTTCAACGAGCTCTTTCCAGCTATGATAATCATATTTTTGTCCTATGAGTTTTGAAATTACATGATAAAACCCTCATTGGGGAGGGGTAGTGGGGTAACTGTTGTGTACATGAAAGAGAGACTCTCGATAAGCTGCCAAAGACTGGGTCGGCCGGTCCATAAATGACTGCTTGTGAGTTGTATGTAGCTTCATTATTGCACTGTTACAAGTCTTTCTGGTCTGGAAATATAATTCCCCTGGCATTTAAGACTCTTCAAGACTAAATGAGTTTCTGAAGCCCCTCAAAGGTGAGATAAACTTGATTGATTTTCAATTGGTCGAAGGCAAAGTCCAAAACTTTACTCCTTTATCTTAAATACTGCTGGCCTTTTAGTAGTTATGGTTTAAAAGGCTTAATTTAACTCATGTTACCATAAAATGACTTTCTGATTGATGTTTCTTGCTATATCTCATTCGTTAGACATGTCCACAATTATTTAATACCGTTAATCCGGGCAGTGTATAATTCAGCTTTTGTGACATCACCATGTGTACTTTGTAATCTAGCCAGGCCAGCTGTGCAGTGTCGTGAGTATTGAACATTAACATCGTCTAAGCGATTCTTCGCTTGAAGATATTTGGAGGCCCTCAAATCTATATAAGTCTTAAGCTTATATTGGTGATAGATTTAAGTTGATAATGGTGTCTTTTTGCTGTTAGAATGTTACTGTTTAGATATGTCATTCAATATAGTGCATGGATAATTACGTATTTGTACAATGTTGTAATCTATTAGTTATATAATCTTTGAATGATATTATAGGCCTAATCGTTTCTCCAAGGATTTCAACTGGTTAATAATAAAGACCCAGTGGTAATTTGCTGTAGTTGCATGCCCAGACCAATACAGGCAACAGACATGAAAACATTTTATTATAATATGATGATGAAACTCCTCATCATCCTTGGCACAGTTCTGTTCAGCTGTACTACATGCAAGTCAGAGCAGGTTATTCAAACTTTTACTGGTGAAATAGGAGCTGGAAATTACACATATTTTACACTGAAAAGAGACGGCGAGATAACACTGATATTGGACAGTTTAGAAGGCGATGCAGATATTTATGTTTCTGCTCACGTTGCCAAACCGGACTTTGAAAATTATGATCTTCAGTCAACCACTTGTGGGAGGGACATTGTGACGATACCCAAGATACTTGAAAGACCAATTGGTATTGCAGTATTTGGTCATGTTTATTTTACTTTGTCCAAATACTCCATGACGGTGGTTGTGGATTATGTTGACAATCGTTCGAGGGCTGCTGGTGATGGCCGTTCAAGTGTCAGTTGGTTGCCATCAGAAGACAATGGTGAAGTGAAAGAAGAGTCAGTGTTGTGGATGTTATTTGTTGGGATAGTGAAAATCATCTTTGAGATCCTGGTATGACAAGCTATAATCATGATAATGGCATACTCTGAGATGAAGGATGTCATTAAGGTTGTGTTTACACTTGGTGGTTTACAGACGTAAATGAGTTACCAAACCTTGGTGTCAATTAGAAAACTATTGTTCCTCGAACGGTTAACCTTAGTTTTCTTATTTGTAACCCTGGTAAAGCAGTCAAGTGTAAACACAGCCTTAGGCCATGGAGTAGGGATCTACTATTTTGTATAAATTTGCATGTGCAATATTGATTGTGGTACTATCTTCAACAACAATAATTTCCATATCAATTTGTCATGAATGGCATTGTGCATTCTCATGAAAAAACTGAAATTACAGTAAAAACCAGTGCTCGTACATGTAAAAGAAATGGTGGATTAAGAACTAGGGGTAATGAATGGTAAAGGCGAGACTTTGCGAGACTCCGAGACAGGCATACTTTTTGCAAGCCCGAGATGGTTTTTCACCGATTTCCTTTGTTTTCAAAATGCGAGACTCTGAGATGGCTTTCTGCGAAAAAACGAGACTTCGAGATCCGCGAAATTTCACTGAAAGTTTGCGAGACTCTGACTTTTTGCGGGGACCATACGTTCGACACCCCTAGAACTTACAAGCCTGAAATTTGGCAGTTAAACAGGCTGGTATACATATGTATAAGAACCTGTGCCAGCCTGACATAAGAAATAGGTTCTTATTAGGAAAATTAAGTCAGTTGAAGTGTTCAACAAAGACACAATACATTGTAGTTCTAAATATCACCATCCAGTACTAAAGAGTACTTAATTATGGTGCACAGGGTTAGTATTTGCACTAGTTAACAGACATGATACATGTTTAGTGGGGTGCTTTCCATTTGTTCAAAGAATTAGGTTGGGGTGACCAATGCATATAGTGGTAAGAACTTTTCCACTCACGTAGCAAACCAGATGGAATGGGAGCTAGCTTACCATTAATGCTTTGATCCAGTTTGGATTTGGAATGTATTCTGGGGATCCCTGAGAGAACCGGAACCGAGAGATTCCACGAGATTCCATCAAATGGTTCAGAAATTTCCAGTTGGTTCATTCCAACTGGAATAGTGCCAGGACAATTTAGCTCGAAAGGTTATCCACATTTTTCTGTTGGAATTTCCGGAAACTTAGCCATGCCATTTAATTCCCAACCGAAATTACCGGTTTTTCGAACAAATGGAAAGCATCGATAGAAGTAGGGGCCACACCCATATCAAAGTAATTTTAAATTTTAAAATGTTATCAGCAGCAAGCAGTTTTACATGTACATGTAGTTCGGAACGAAAAATAACCTTCAATTACCTACTATAGACATCATATACTTGAAAAATGTATACAAGAGCCATGCTAGGCTGCCTTCAATGGAAAAATGCAGGTTATTTTTCACTGGATTTACTATAATAGGAAATGAAATAACCAAGAATATATTATACATTGTAGCTACATTGTAGATGTATAATTTATTGCATACTGCCAATCATCACTGCATTTAAAATCAGGAATTATAGAAGCAAAGCAACACAAGGATGTTGGGGGAAAGCAGCAAAGTTGATCATTATTATTATTATTATTATTATTATCATGTTTTTATGAAGCCAGTCTATTCAACTAGTAAGATTTTTCAAGGTCTTTTGAGTTTCATATACACCGATTCCGAACATGGTGACCAATTTGAATAACCATTGTTCTTGACTGACTAGCCTCTCATACAGGTGAGAACACTTTTGTGTTTCCACATGAACACGAGGCCAGTCAGTCAAAGAACAATGGTTATTCAAATTGGTTGCCATGTTTGGAATCGGTGTATAACATTAATGTGATCTTCTGAGGGCATAATGGTTTATTTAGGCCCAGTGAAGGTCATTTATGCCCTCTTCATGGGCCTAAGTAAAACATGCCTGAAAAAAGATCACATTAATATCATTTATATTTCCTAAGCCCTAAATTATCAAGGATTTAGTTCAAAAGAAAGTCTAAATCTATCGAGAAGTGACTCAACTCAACTTCACCTTCGGCCATCTTGTTTTAATTTTGAAGCAGCTAATTTACATTTTGACGCAGAAATATGATGTCATGTAAACCTGCGGCAAATTCAGCTAATTTGCATAAACCATCATTTGCGCGCATGTTATATTGACGTCACTTGTGGGCATAAATATCCTATAATGCCCTCGGCCCTCTGTTTTCCTGACTTTATACAAATGGTTTTCTTAGAATCTACATAGAAATTGTGAGTGATTTATGCCCTCTAAATCCTTGATAATTTAGGGCTTAGGTAATTTATAAATGATTATTAACCCGACAACATTTATGCCATTGGGCCAGACTGTATTCATTGTCAATATTAATAGAAGTCATTTTCAGCATTGTATGAAAGATCCTAATTATTGAGAGATTATAACATTCACATACTTTTACGGACTGTTTAAATGTTCACAGGGGTTAGAGAGTGCACTGTATTGAAATGTACACGTAACAGCATTACATTAAGTTTGCCCAGATTTTGTAACTTTACTACTAGCAACCCAAGTACAAGTGCAAACATGTTGTACAATGGAAAAGTTGTCCTTTATGCACATTCATGGCACTGCATGTTTGTACATGTTGCGTGTGCATTTTCTTCACTAAGGTGATTAGTTGAAGATTGATATTGACAGAAAGATTATGCAAAATAACGTTGATTTGATATTGACGTTAATCACATGTGAATTCGTATGAATAGTTTTTGCTTAATATTATTGTATAGACTGAGCATTTTGCATAATTGTTTCGTTAGAGCAATCCATTCTGCAACCTCACTCCCTTTCTTGCACTCCTCAAAGGTCTACGTTGGCAAATACAGTAATATTATTGACTGAGCTTGCATAATTTACTATCCCACACCTCTTTCTTGGACTTAAGTTTACTAGAGGAGTAATACTACATGTACATGTATGGATGTTTATGTTTTCGAGTTTTACCCTTCACAAAGGAATTTGGGTTGGATAATATATTGCTGTAATTTAAAAACATATTGTGCTGTAGACTACAATAGTCACAACTTACCGGTGGCCTGTGTACAGCCGCTCTGCTCTCACCCTTTTGAATTGGAGAGACGACGTCTGCACGCAGGCTACTTACCGGCAGTTGTAAAAAATGGTAAAGTTTGATTTGTTGAGGCGAGACTGTGAATTAACCATCTCTTATTTTCATTCTGAAGAATTCACATGCAAATTAAACCAGTCAGTGAACACCCACTAATATATATAACCAGCATCGTTCTCTGGCTTTCCCTCAATTTCTTGAGAATAGAAAGAGATAGATAGCTAGGAATAACAATGCAAGGACAGTGATGTGTGTGTGTTTCAACTCTTTAAGCTCTACTTGCCCGAGTAAGAAGGGTTGTTTTGCAACATGCACATACGAGGACATAGACCGAATGCAATAATGGCGGAATCAGTGAATATCATTTATTGTGTAGTTAGTAATATAGTACATCGATCGTTTCAAAGAGTATATAACAAAAACAAACCTACTAAATTTTAGAGCGATTCTACAAAAATGTAAAACGTTATAGCAAATTGAAATCACAAAGATTTGTATGGGAAATTGAGTTTTGGACTGACTAGCCTCGTTTCCATGCAATTGCTAGAATTCAAATGGTTATAACTTTACGGTGGTTTCATTTAAATTGATGGGCTTTTGGTGTATTACTAGACTATGTATGGTCTTGCAAAAAATGATAGTACATTTCCTAATCTCGTAATTTTTCTCAGTTTATGCAAATTACTCAGCCATTATTGCATTCGGTCTATACTGTACGTTTTAGTTTGTTTGTAGTTCTAATTGGATCATAATTAACACACGAATGTGTCCATTTAGTTGTAGAAAAGTGCTGTATGAGTGAATAAACTTTATATCAGAAATCAAATTTAGTACTGAGCAAATGTACCACAAGCTAGTTTTATGTAATGTACATCTAAACCATTGCTGTGCATATTGTCTCTAATCCAAGTCACTATAGTTCGATTCGTTGACATATCAGATTACCATTGAAAAAACACTGGTTAAAGTGTGACCAAAATATAAATGTTATAGAGTGATGGCACTTAACCCGTGAAACAGATATTAGCCATGTAGATATTAATAAACTGTAATTCCATTGTTTTCTTTGGTTTGTTTTGACTATTAGTCACTAACTATTAGATTTTGTTTCACGGGTTAAGCACAGGGGGGGGGGGGGGGGGGGGGTACTCAGGGGTACATCAGTGACGGGGAGGTGCGAAGACCTTTTTGGGTTTGAAATTTTGGCTTGGGACTTTTTGGGGGGACATTTTTTGGTGACTTTTTTTGATGTAAAGATTTTGTCAAGGACTTTTTTTGGGGTTGATAAAAATGATATCCTACTGTTCTCGATATTATGTGGAGAAAATTGGACTTTTTGGGGGGTTACGATTTTGGCTGTTGGACTTTTTTTTGGGTCTTGTTTTTGCGTAATGGACTTTTTGGGGGGTTAAAAAGTTTGGCCTCATTCGCACCTCCCCGTCACTGATACCCCTGAGCACCACCCCTGGGGGGTTAAGTGCCATCACTCTGCCAACAAACAGTATTTTGTTGTCAACAATGGAAATATTTCCTTTGTACTGACTCATACCCAGTTGTTATCAGTCAGCACACAGGCCAGTTGTTAATAGTCACAGGGAGTCGCGTTGGTTGCCCACCAACACATGGAGCATTTCAGGTTAATAAGCCATGTACAGGGAGTCGTGGGAAGGAGATATCTCCTCTTGTACCCTTCACACGACTCCCTGCTACATGTATCTCCGCTTTGTCCTTTTCACATGACTCCATACATGCTGAGTGGGTACGAGTCATGATCAAGTGTCTAATAGGATCAATGAACTTGTGTTTATCATGGCTTTGATTCCAATCAGGGCTTTTCTGAACCTAATTTCCAGCTAACGACAAGCCGAGTTATTATATATTTTATTGTTTTCTATCTGTCATTCGATTGGATAACAAGTGTCGAGTGACTTGGTTTAGAGTAATAAAAGTTTTATAATAATGTTAGACATGAGAGGATTGATGAAATAAAGAGATATGATTCTTATATTTATAGTTTGATGATGGCGGCATGCTGTTGTTCTTGACTGATTGACCAAACATTTCCCATCTTTTTTCTTTCTCTCTTTCTTTCTTTTGTTAGTATATTTTCAAGTTGAGACTTTGTGCAAGTGGTCTAACAGAATCAGCATTCCTGTGACCTTTCATCAGCCAAGCACACTGTCTAACCAGTCTTCCAGATCTTCCTCTTGTTCAGGAACAGGAGTCTGTTTCGATACCCCAGACGCTGACGACAACAAACCTGAATTGTTCGTAACTGTATGAATATTGTCAGTCTTTCTGTCTTCCGTAATCTCTGCGAGGGAACCTTTGGATGCTCCATTTTGATTATTCATTTGTTTCTTAGGGTATTTTCCAGTATTATCTAGTGATAGTAAGAACTCCAAATCATCATCATTTGATTTGTCAATCTTTGTGTTATTCTTTCCTGGAACATCCTTGCTCTCATTCGAAATGGTTTCTGTAGTTGACTGGGATTTCGTTGAAAGGTGCATATGTGATGAGACAGGAGTTTCATTTTCTTTGTCAGTTTTGCTGCCAGGAAGAGAGAAATTTATGTTGTAGCTCGGCTTTACTTCCAGTCTAGGAGTTGGCGATGCATTCAGGAGAGCATCACTGAGAATACAGTCTTGAGGTTGTCTTAAGGCTGATTCCTTAGGTGGTTTCTCAACGTTGTTCTTTATTGTTGGAGTATCTTGGGTCAAATCAAATTCTTGTTGAAGGTCAGGCTATAACGGAGAACATTACATTGTACATGCGATTAAAATAGTAACACAAGTGTGTACATATGGCTTCCTCAAGGGTGCGACCCCTACCATGCATGCAGGCTGTCCAGGGGGATACACATGTATGTTGGGGAATTGAACAAGGGGGAAAAAAAAAAAAAAAGGGAGTGGATTAGTCAGAGATTTACCCTGGGTAGGAGAAAATGCTTGAAGTAAGAACTGGAGCTGAAGAACTGGGGAGGGGAATTATTGTAAGGAAATGATCCCAATATCAGAAAGATTTTCTGTACCAGAGGACTTTGACTTGTAACAATTCTGCCCAAACCCCCAAGTTTTTTCGACCCTTTTTAAAACCCCCTGGACAGCCCGGGGACCGCACCCCTCATGAAATCCACTGATACATGTACTTGTAGGTGCATAAGATGAAAATGGCCCAGTATGAGGTATTATGTGCTACAGCAGGCAGTCTAACTATTTCTTCTGAGGCAATTGTGAAAAAAAAAAAATTTGAAAGTGTGTGTCCTTTTAATGTAGTCTCCCTCCTAGCCATTTTAATTCATCACGCAAAAGTCTGCAAGCTAGGTAGACTAGTCATTTTATCGCTTCCTATGGTTAATCTGCCAGAGGAGATTTGCACAGGGACTGGCCCAATACAGTTACATGTATATTAACTTTTTACTCGGGCCCAGGCCGCAGGCCGCCCGAGTTAGAAAATGCGGATTTCGGTAGTAGTAGTAGTAGTAGTAGGTAGTAGTTTTGACTTCAAAAGTATGCGACGTATTTAATCGTATCCGGAGTTTCAAGATTACTCCGCAGATTTGAAAAGATAAAGGAGACACAGGACTCAAGTAGATTATGAATCTTAGTTTTGAAAGCAGCTGTAGATCTTCAAGCTATTAAAAGGTCAGGAGAGTTTTCGTTCAATGACTAGAAGTGGTAAAAGGACTAGAAGCTCGCTTAAAAATTTTTTTTTTTAAACAAACGCGAGGCCGTTATCGGAACCATCTGACCTATGCAACCTCAAGACGTATCATTTCGTACTACCGGACTAATAGTCTCCATTCGTCACTCAACTGTCCAGAATGATTGTCATGACGTCAGAGAAATTATATTGTATTGAAGCTGTCCCGACGTTCGAACCGTAACTCGAACCCGAACTCGATTCCAAACTCGACTACATCTGAAGCCTTTACACAAACTCATCAAAATAATTCAAAAGGTAATTCAAATTATAAGTTTACAGAGTCTCACACCAGGAAAAGTGCACATGTATATACAAGATGACAATGAGGTCATTTTATCATCCTTAATTTCAAAACTGGCATTCATTTTCTAGGACGAACAACTGACATTTTCCTATTATATGCTGGAACGCTCATTGAGCGTCTTGTTTACAATAATTTGTACTCTCCAGAATAAAATTTGGGCTGAAGTGCTACATTGAAGTCTGATATTATTTAAGTTTATAGAGTTGCGAAAAGTGCATTCAAAGATGATATGAGGGTTTACTGTTTTCAAAAAAGGACAAAACAATTTATTATAGCTGAAAGAACTCGTTTTAGTTGTGAAGGAAGAGATCGCCTCACAAATTGCGAACTTCAAGATATGAATTTTCAAAAATCAAAATTTTGTATGAAAACCTTTGTTGGAGGCAAGAGTTGCCTACCAGCGTAAAAAGGTTTTTCATATAAAATTTTTTTGAAAATTCATATCTTCGCAAGTTGTGAAGCGATCTTTTCCAAACTTCACATTTTTACTCATTTCAACGAGCTCTTTCCAGCTGTGATAATCATTTTTTGTCCTATGAGTTTTGAAATTACATGATAAACCCTCATTAAGTTGTAATCTAAACTTAAACAACATTATTTTTAAGTTGGCAAACTTTGTCCAACTACAGTGTAGTAACAGGGTCCAGCCAGTAATAATACATTTATATTCGGTTCTTACATTGACTTCCTCTTCGTCCAGGTTCAGTCTCTTGTGTAACGGCAAAACCTTGAGAGATTCACTCAGTTCTTGAAAGTTGATTTCTAATATTGGTTGGGGAGCCTGCTGAGGAATAATTAAAGTTGCAGACATTTTTAGGTTTAAAAAGGCAGGTTTAAAATAATTATGATCTGCAAAAAAACTTAAAACCTAGCTGTAGAAGTACACGTAAATGTATATTTACCTGAGAAGTGCTTGCATCACCCTCCCATTCCTTCTCATCTTGAAATCTGAACTGTGAATGTGAATCACCTGTTGAAACCCAAAATGTCTTTGAACATGCAACCGGCTGTACAATCACTCATATTAGAGACTGCTAAAGTTGCTTTAAAATTTCCATTTTCCTAATTTTTCAATAAAATTAACACACACGTGCTGCACATACATTGTATGATGATTATTATTATTATTATTTATTATTATTATTATTTATTATTATTATTAGATTGTGTATTTCTTGCCATGTATGACTGCAAAACCACAGCATGTACATAGCACTGTGACAGCACAGCACATGCCCAGTCAGGGCACAGATTTGTTTGAAATCATAACACATCATAGAGGTACAGCATCGTCTGTGCTGTACGTTTTCACAGTCATACAAAACCCGCTCTATGATGACCCCTTGTAATAGTGCACACCTTGTACAAACGTAAGGAAATTGCAAACCACTATAAATTTACCAATAAAAACCCTTCTGACCAATTATATTATAGCCCCAGAAAAGCTAGAAGAGAAAATGAACATATCTGATCAATGATGGGATTCAAACCCATGACCTGATCACCTAGTTGTTAGCTGAGCTAAAAGGCCAGAATAAAGAGCATGTAGGCAGTGCTTTTACAGAGGTTCCACAAGGTGACATTTTTGTCCAGAGGTTCCACAAGGGGAGTGGGGGATATTTCATCACTAAAATATGGATTATGAGGGCTGGGCTGCTCACTTTTATTGTGGACCTTGGGGGGGGTCATCACTAAAATTGGATCTTCTGGGAAAAACTATATTTCTCCCCTCCATGCATCCCTGGATGCATGGAGGGGAGAAAATTTTATTTTCCAGAAGATAAAATTTGCCAAGGCCCCCCTTAAGTTAATGCAGGGCTGCATTAATAATGACCGGTCCCTTATAATACTATATACTAGTCTCCCTCGCAGCCGTCTTTAGTTCTGTCACGCAACGCTTGCGTGACGAACTAAAGACGGAACTAAAGACAGAACTAAAGACGGCTGCGAGGGAGACTAACTATGTATATACAATGTACCTGTTCCTTCTAGTAAAGTGGCAAAGTCTGCGCCTCTTCTTTCTACATTATGGACTCCATCTTCAACATAATCTGAAACTAAAGTATGCATGGGTGAAGATTAAGGTTCTCCCAAAACAAATGGCATTCTACAGTTCATTACATGGTTAGCAAGGCTACCTGTGGTTTCTTGACCCAAAGAAAACCAGCTACATGAACTTTATTCAAATTCTTTAAACAATCAAAATACTTACTCTGCAAATCGTCATATTTTTCCCAATTGCTGGTTATTTTTCTCCTTGAGAATTTTCTAGTTTCCTGCAAAAAAAATAATTGTGGTTCAGTTTGGGCTTCCTGTGCTTTTTTTCTAAAACCATGTAAAAGTGCCCATTTTTGTTGAAAATAAACGCAAAACTATCAGGAAAGGCCCCAAAAGAGAGGAAAAGTTCACTATACATTGTCATACTTGCTGTTGTTGCTCTTGTGGTACTTCTAAAGCAGTTGCCAGCGTTGCTTGCTTGGTCTCACTTCCCAAGCTTGTACAAGTTGTAGTTGTTTTGGTTGTTGTACTTGAATGCTTGTCTTTAGTGTCTCCAGCCGCTTTACCCTGCTTCCCTTCGTTCTTCTTCGTGTCTTTATTAAGAGGTAAGCCATGTTTCTTCTTGTAATCGGCATTTTTCTTTTTCTTGTGCTCGTCAGGTCTCATTTTTCTGCAAACTGTTCAGCGGTATTTCACCTTGTCATTTCACCGGTAGTACCGTAGAACAATCAAAACCAAATAACTCCTATTAAAGACTTTTATAACGCACAGAAAGACAAAGAACTTAAAGTAACTTAATTTAAAATGCTACCAATGAACAACTTATAATTCTTATGAGTTTTTACTAAGCTTATTTATTTTAACAAAATTTATCATTCTACCCCACCCCTACACACTATTCATGTTGTCATTAGCGCGGGCACTTCCAAGTTTGGAAAGGAAGCGAACATGTGCGGAAATTCAAGAAATGTAATTAATAGTCTTTAAAAATCCCTACAATGCGTAGTAGACTTCAGAAGCAAGTGCTTACTCTGTATCGTGAATTGCTTCAAGCCAGCAAAGGCAAGGATGGTTTCAAGGAGCATATTCAGAGAGAGTTTCGAAAGAATGCCACCCTGTCGAGAACCGATGGATTGCGAATAGAGTATCTACTGAGACGAGGACAGAAGAACCTTAAAGAATTAAAGAAAACGGAATGTCAGTCCATGGGGTTTTTCGTTAGAGATCCTGGAAGTATTAAGCGTTAACTTCGTATCATCATCAAGCTGATCAACACACAGCACATGCGATATTATAGACCTTAATTTACCAGTGCAATAGAAGAGGCAATTAAAGAAATGAAGAAAAATCTGGAAGAAATTGGAAAACGTGAACTGATTACAGTGAAATTTGACGATGTAATTTATTTGGGACGCAGGGAGACTTGCCTCTTGCAGTGGTCTTGGCATACTGTATCACACAGGGAGCCCAACCTTGATGATTCATAATGTACTCTATGGCTTGCCCTATTTAATCCATTTGTGGTATAACCTCCACTCCAGTTACACAAGAGAGTACTATTCCACTATTCAACCTGTTGTTATTCATCAAGTTGTTTATTTATAGTGACACTCAAAGTTGCTGTCAATCACTAACAAACCTGTGGCCCTCGTTAGTATGACAGTAGTATAAAGAACTGGCCAAGAGAGGATGAAGTAACCATGGATAATAATTACTCGTTATTAGACCGTGAGCAGTCGAAGTCTATTCTTTGGTTTTTCACATTCATTGGGTACTTCATCATTTTCAGCAATAATATAAGCTTGAAGTGCAGGTCTGTTATGCTTCACACCCACCCAAACTTTGGATGATCCTTTACAGTAAGTTGTACATGACCATTTCAGATGAAAGTTTTGACTGGCAAGTTGGCAATAGTCTTGGCAATGGATGATGCCTGAGAAAAAGCACCAAAGTTGGGACTGCTCAGTCTCTACATTTATTGTATCTGTGCAGCCCCTTTGTGCCGCTACACTGGCTATAAGTTTACCAGGATGAAGATTTATATATATACAGTGAACAGCACAATCAAACGTTTTTTTTTTTTAAACAAGAACCTGAATTTAATTTGAATCAGCCGAGATCGACCTGCTTAAAGTGCATATGACATGAACAATTTTATTGGCCTCAATTATGCAGATTATTGGTAGTATCAAAGAAAACATAATCAATTTTCTGTGAAATGATTGCTTTGAAAGATATTTTCGAAAAATACATCAGCTGTTATGACGTCGCTTTGTTTGAAGAGCCTCAAAAATAACCAAAATAGTCATACTTTTGTCCGACCATAAGACAAAAACATAAACAGGTAAAGCTTCTAACTCTTTTGGTGTTTAAAGTATTATATCTGTACTTTTAATCTACTTCAAATTGTTTGTTGTTCTTTTCGTTTTCTACCACAAAAAGCGATCGATATTTGCCATGATTTCAATGAAACCAGGGTGCTATCAAACAACGTGACGTCACACTTCGCAACATGTTTTTCACAAATATCTCTAAAAGCAATAATTTAATCAAAAATTCTTTGTGATATTATAATTTCCATCACTAGTCTATGTTATAAAATGAAATAAAAATAATTGTGTCATATGCACTAAATAATAAACATTTAATTAATATGCATTTACAGTGATTACACCTCTGGACAGACACCTCTCCTAGACAGACACCTCTCCTAGACAGACACCTCCCCTAGACAGACACCTTCTAGACAGACACCTCCCCTAGACAGACACCTCTCCTAGACAGACACCTCTCCTAGACAGACACCTCCCCCAGACAGACACCTCCCCCAGACAGACACCTATCCTAGACAGACACCTATCCTAGACAGACACCTCTCCTAGACAGACACCTCTCCTAGACATACACCTCTCCTAGACAGACACCTCTCCTAGACAGACACATCTCCTAGACAGACACCTGTACCAGACACCTGTTGCGTCAATGTATTTTAAACTGTCACTAATTTACAAAAATAAAAGATTTAGACAATACTACATGTATACATTATTAAAATATAGACTCGGCAATAATATTAGACTCGATACATGTATATCAAAGAAGCCACATTCTAGTGTTTCTATTTACAAGAGCCCATAATACATGAAACAGGGATGGATACTCAGTGAACCCCCTGTAGCTTTGGTGTACATGTAACAGTAGGTTTAAGCTCAATGGGATGTAAACCACTGTTATAATATGTAAAATGCCAACCAGAGATCTATACCTCTTATTAACCGAGTGTGAGGTCCGTACCATAAGTTATGGACCAAGTTTTTTCCACTGACTTATGGCCCAAGTAAAGTGCATAGCGCGGGGGTCATAAAAAGTGGGAAAAAAACCCCGGAGGATCCATAACTTGCAGTATGGATCGAGCAAATGAGGTCAATAAGATGTTTATTACATGGCTTCTGCACCAACAAATACACACAAAAAGGAGTTTTCATTCACTGCAGTCCGTATGGGATGATATGGACCGCTAATTGACCAATCACAAGTCACCAATTTTACTTGCCATATAATAACGGTTTATTTGACAAAGCAGGGCGACAAAACCCTTATTAGCCACTATCAAATCGAGCAGGGGACTGGGAATGAGTTTATTAAAATTAATGTAATTACGAAATTAAATTCATGACATGAAAGAGCATGTTGAAATTAGCATTGTGCAAAGTTTGATGTGATTTGGGCGAATTCCGTCGGAATTATAAAATTTTGAAATTGTGTTGTCCAGCCAAAATTTTACAGTGAATTACGGTTTGGATGGACAACGTCAAAAAATTACAGAGTTTGTATGGGAAAATAGACATCTTTGATGCCCTCTAGCATCGTCAATATTAAGCCGAAGTTCACCAAACTTTGCAGACTAGCTAAGTTTCTCTCAGAAAATGATGCCCAATTTTACTAGTATCAAATTGAATTAGTTTTACGGACTTGGTACCAGTCCCCTGCTCGTTTTGCTATTGGCTAATTGAAGTGAAGTATACATTGTACATGTATATCAAAAGTGAAATATTAACGCTAAATACTCTTCAAAAAGTCTCGACAACTTGATACATAAATTATTGAGTGTATTGCGCATAATTTCTTTGTACATTGTCATGTTCGTTGTCATGCATTTCGTCATTGGCTAGATTTTGAGTTCTGGTGGTTTGGAGAACAAATGTAGAGGTCCTTGCAAGAACAGAGTAAGTGACTTGTGATCAAAACCCAAATTCTCCTTTGAAATTCAAAGAATCTTGAGGAGAATTTAGATTTTGATCAGAGATCACCTACGTTGTTCTTGCAGGGAGCCCTTCAAGTAATGATCCCACAATGAAATGGCCAGAGTCTAAAACCTTTATACATGTATTCCACATAACATGAAGCTGAGTAGCATACTACATGTATGCTGGTTGGTAGGGAAATCCCAAGTATATACACATGACTTTTGCACTCAGTGGGAGTTTTGTATATTAATCATTGCTAGAGAAGTAATCATCACTTCCTTCCTCCGAATCATGATCTGGTGCTTCGTGGACCTCAAATATCGAACTATTAACCTTTGGAATTCGAATAGACACTTTTTTCTTTGGCGTCGATGTCTTGACCTGGTAGGAAAAGAAGAACGGTGAGCATGGATGTGAGGCAACTATCATGCGGGTCATTCTGAATGCAAATAAAGACTAACTTTGTTAGTGTTCACCATAGATACAAATACATGTACATGCAATGGGAATACAGTGCTCATTATGTTGCATATTGTATATCGTATTGTATATCGTATTGTATATGCTGTTATTTATATTTGTACAATTGAAAAAAAAAAGATAAAATAAATAAAATAAAATAAAATGTTGCATTCACAATTATGGATGGCTAGAATTGGTTAGTGCATGGCCTTCTAAGTGAGAGGTGCCCAGTTCGATTCTTTATGGATGACCTCACAACCTTGTTTTGACTTCCCTCCAGTGCTGCTTTAAATACCCGTAAGACAGAGCACTGATGGAGGGAGGGGGTTACAAAAGGGCACACCTTCAAGTGCTTTAGCTCGGGAGATTGGGCAACCACTCCCTGTGTTATCGAAGTAAAATAACTACCCTTTACCTTTTAGAGGTAGTTGATAATGAAATACTTATGCTTTAACTAGAACTTTTTAAACAGAATCTGAATGTGGGGAGGAGGTAGACCTGTAGTCATGGACAGGTGCATATGTGTGCGAGGGGTGGGTAGTCATGGACAGGTGCATATGTGTGCGAGGGGTGGGTAGTCATGGACAGGTGCATATGTGTGGGAGTGGTGGGTAGTCATGGACAGGTGCATATGTGGGGGAGGGGGTGGGTAGTCATGGATAGGTGCATATGTGTGGGAGGGGTGGGTAGTCATGGACAGGTGCATATGTGTGGGAGGGGTGGGTAGCCATGGACAAGTGCATATGTCTGGGAGGGGTGGGTAGTCATGGACAGGTGCATATGTCTGGGAGGGGTGGGTAGCCATGGACAGGTGCATATGTGTGAGAGGGGGTGGGTAGTCATGGACAGGTGCATATGTGTGTGGGAGGGGTGGGTAGCCATGGACAGGTGCATATGTCTGGGAGGGGTGGGTAGTCATGGACAGGTGCATATGTGTGAGAGGGGGTGGGTAGTCATGGACAGGTGCATATGTGGGGGAGGGGGTGGGTAGTCATGGATAGGTGCATATGTGTGTGAGAGGGGTGGGTAGTCATGGACAGGTGCATATGTGTGGGAGGGGTGGGTAGTCATGGACAGGTGCATATGTGTGAGAGGGGGTGGGTAGTCATGGACAGGTGCATATGTGTGAGAGGGGGTGGGTAGTCATGGATAGGTGCATATGTGTGTGAGAGGGGTGGGTAGTCATGGACAGGTGCATATGTGTGAGAGGGGGTGGGTAGTCATGGACAGGTGCATATGTGGGGGAGGGGGTGGGTAGTCATGGACAGGTGCATATGTGTGAGAGGGGGTGGGTAGTCATGGACAGGTGCATATGTGGGGGAGGGGGTGG
Source organism: Actinostola sp. cb2023 (assembly GCA_033675265.1). Classification (NCBI taxonomy): domain Eukaryota; kingdom Metazoa; phylum Cnidaria; class Anthozoa; order Actiniaria; family Actinostolidae; genus Actinostola; species Actinostola sp. cb2023. Next base: position 192,656 of record JAUJYZ010001011.1, read on the forward strand.
GTAGTCATGGATAGGTGCATATGTGTGTGAGAGGGGTGGGTAGTCATGGACAGGTGCATATGTGGGGGAAGGGGTGGTAGTCATGGACAGGTGCATATGTGTGGGAGGGGTGGGTAGTCATGGACAGGTGCATATGTGGGAGAGGGGTGGGTAGTCATGGACAGGTGCATATGTGGGGGAAGGGGTGGGTAGTCATGGACAGGTACATGTGTGGGGGAGGAGGCTGATATGCATTAGACTTGCTAAGCCATTCACAGATTTATTGAGGACAGTTAACACACATCACTGAAATATGGCCCTCAAATCATGTTTGGATAGAAAATGATTATTGTCGCTTTCAGACTGACATAAATCAAATGTGCAATTTTAGATAATAAATCAGTCAGTCCTCATTCCTAAAGTGTGTACACTTGATGTATCTTTTATAGTTGGGGTGTTTAAACAACTTTAATAGGGGACTATATATATTATGCATTGCATAACTTGGGCGTACATGTTGGTTTCTAACCTTTTTATTTTGGCCATAAAATCCTTTTCTACCTTGCTTCATACGTTGGATGTAGTGATCCATACCAGCCCTGTAATCAAAAGACTGTTCAGTGTATCTGTCCCTTATTGCATCGATCAATTCCAGCTGTTACCAACCCCCCCCCTCCCCCCCCCCCCCAAGAATGCATTGTTGTACAAATTCCCGGGGGGGGGGGAGGGGGACATAAATGTTGACAGGAAAGATTGCTCCTTGGTCACACTTTCGGACCGTCGTTCAAATGTGGGATCTTTTTGAGAGTATCAGTAGTATCGGTGCGCATGTGTGAGGCGTTAGAAGCAACACGAAACTGCTACATTGTACATGTATGTTTGTGTTTCCTTGCTGCTTATTACGGAAATCATCCGAAAATGTATTATTTTGGAAGATCGTTTTTGAAGCTGTGCAATAAGCACACAGATCGTGTTTTATCGAGTCTATAAAACACTCCTGCTCGTTTATTAAACAGTACTTAAATAGTACTCTAAAATTCTAAATTGATTACATTACTGATGATAGCATTTTTGTTGCCATAGTTACCTATCAACTGGTTGCAAAAGACTGGGACTAATCAAGTCAGCTGTCGGTGTATTGGATGAGTTTATTACAGGCCCCAGGGGTCTAAAACGACTACTTGGTGTGCGACTGCTTGGGGTCTTGAAATCTTTGTTGTTTTGTTCTTCTACAAAATCGTCGTCGTCATCATCGTAATCTTCATCATCACTACTACTGCATGCCTCCAATGAAATCTAAAACCCAGACAATAAATTGTAAGAATACAAGTTAAGAGTGGGAAGGGATAGGAGGTTTAGTACCTGGTATCTAACTAATGAACAATAAATTATTCCAAAATCATTGAATAAAACTGTGAAAAAAATAATAATAATAAAATAATAAAAATAAATAATAATAAAAAATAAAAATAAAAATAAAAAATAAAAATAATAAATAAATAAAATAAAATAAATAAAAATATTCCCCGAAGTGGAGGTGAGTAGTGGTGGATATTTACCGAGCCGCGAGTCCTCGAGTGGCAAGGTAAATATTCACCACTACTCACCGACACTGAGGGGGATAATAGGCGACTTGCATGATGATGTTGTTTTACTACAACTACCAGAATGCTTTGAGAATTTTCTTTCTTATTCAGATTTTTATTCCCTCATGAGAATAGTAAGACAATTGGTGCTAATTATCTAACAAAAGAAAATGGGCAAAGCATTCTGGTACTTGTAGTATATGACGCCATCATGTAAGTCACCTATTGTTTTAGTATTTACCAAATCAGTTGGATAAAAATGGCACTTTATTAAACATATAAATTTCGGAGACTGTAGCGAAATGAGACGGCATTTTGAATCTCAGTGAATAGCCAAGGCTATTCTGAGTTAAAGGAGCCAATCAAAACGCGCCAAAATTGCTATCCACTGATTTGGTAAATACTAATGTACTTTAGCCATGGCAGGGTGTTGACAAGAAGTGTTGTATCATCGCCTACTTTCACTGGCTGCAATTCATCAGGAAAACGCAAACATTGTAGAACAACCCTGCATTTAAATTTGCATTTTTGCATATTATATTTTTTTTGCAAAATCTGTTCATAAGTAAGAATTTATGCATATCTTTCTACTGAAAAGGACCATTCAAGTTATTGTTTAAGTCATTTTTCATGGGTAACATCAGTGAAAATATTTATCTTTGTCACAACGATGGTGACTTGTGATGTCTCTGCTACACTACAGCTAATGTTCATTGGTTATGAAGTTAGCATATATATACATCTTCTTGCAGAAAACAAAATAACGAACAATCAAAATTACCCATGCTACCTTTTGGTCTTGTCATGTAGGAGTAATGTACTTTTAGCAACAAATAGAGTAATTTTCGCTTTATCAACTTTCGATCCCCAAACGTTATGATCCAAGCCGAAATTACAGTGATTTGTGGGGGAAATTACAATGTATATAATTATTCAACTAGCCATATCTCAGCCGCTATTTAACCGATTGCTCTCAAATTTGGCATGTAAGCTTCTTTATTGATGTTCTTTCTAAATCGGTGAGCGAAAGTTAATAAAGCAAAAAAAAATGATCATGTCATCACTTCGGTACTCTATAGAAACAGCTACATGTACACTGTACATACCTTGAAGTTTGTCTTAGATTTTTTGTATGGCGTTGAATCAAATATATCATCATCATATCCTTGATTGGTTTGTTGTATCAATTGTCTAAGTTCTCTCTTTCGCTTGACTGTCCCAACTCCGCCAGTGATAGCTACAACTGCTCGGGGGGAAACGAATTTAATAATAATAATAATGCTTTATTGTTGACTTGAATATAACTGTGATAGGTTTTGTGAAATAATTGTCACTAAAAGAGACTTGTGGATTCTCTCATCTCTGGTAAAGAAAAGGTAAAGGTATTTATGTTACTTCGATAACGCGGGGAGTGGTTGCCCAATCTCCCGAGCCGGTATAAAGCGTTCGAAGGTGCATCCATTTACCCCCTCCCTCCATCAGTGCTCCATTTTACGGGTATTTAAAGCTGCATTGAGCTACACCAATTAGAAAGAAGTCCCTTACTATTGGGGGCAGGGGGTAGTTCACCTGTCAATGTGATTTTTTTGGGGGGGGGGGGGGGGGGGGGGGGGGCACGATGATGATGATGATGACTTTATTTCAAGAGGGTAAACACATAAAAGTGAAATACACTTATAAACTTGTGGCCCTCACTAAACTTAATAAAATAACAATATAAATTGAATCACAGATCGTAAAAAGACTGGATTGAATCAATACAAATGTTTTCGGTTTCTGTAACAATGATGTTTTTTTACGGGGTACAGTTGTTATTATTATTATTATTATTAACCCTGCGCCCACCCCCCCCCCCCACCCCCCCCCCCCCCCCCCCCCCCCCCCCCCCCCCCCCCCCCCCCCCCCCCCCCCCCCCCCCCCCCCCCCCCCCCCCCCCCCCCCCCCCCCAAAAAAAATTGCGCCAACCCCCAATCTGGAGGACCAGGGGATCACTCTGGTCTCTACCCTTCGACCTGTTTTGGCATGGGTGGCCATACCAGGACTTCAACACTCCAGCCGACATAGCTCTAGGGGTCACAGGGACACACAAACTGCCCCACCACGATATAGATTATCGGTTTTACCTTTCTGAGTTGGTTTTGCTTGCTTTGTTTTGATCTCTCTCTTGGGTTTCCCTTCCAATAATTGTCCTTCGTAATTTGATTGACATTCTTGAGCCGTGCGGGTTTCAACTGATTCTGCAACTTTTTGCCAGAATCTTGGAGAATTGAGTGGAATAGCGTGGAGTGCTCTGCAATAAAAAATACAGTGTAAGCTGGAAACAGCACAATGCATGTACAATACATGCAATGTACATGTACATAAATTTAGCAAAAATAACTCAATGTAATTCAATGATAAATTCAATGATAAATTCAATGGTTTTAAAGGAAATCTATAACACCATAAACAAAAGTCACTCGAATGAGTGAATGTGTCTACTGCTAGTAATAAAGTAACATATATTACACTGTATAGGCGAAACGTTTAGGCAAACGCGATCCGTCATGGTGGCAAAATGGCCATAATCCCAGCGTAATTTGTGGTTTCTTTTTCTTTTGTTAACATTACGGACGGACTTACATCTGGAGATACTTCATGTCAGATTTCGTACATATTACTTTATCAATATTATAGTGACATTTCACTAATTTCGACAGACATGAAGTATCTTCCGGTAAACTCGATGACATAGTGTCTACAGCTGGTCCTCAGCATATATTACACTGTATAGGCGAAACGGCAAATGCGATCTGTCATGGTGGCGAAATGGCCGTAATCCTAGCGTAAATTCGTGGAATTAGTTCCCAGTCTTTTCTCTTTCTTTTGTAACATTACGGACGGACTTACATCTGGAGATATTTCATGTCAGATTTCGTACATATTACTTTATCAATATTATAGTGACATTTCACTAATTTCGACAGACATGAAGTATCTTCCGGTAAACTCGATGACATAGTGTCTACAGCTGGTCCTCAGCATATATTACACTGTATAGGCGAAACGGCAAATGCGATCTGTCATGGTGGCGAAATGGCCGTAATCCTAGCGTAAATTCGTGGAATTAGTTCCCAGTCTTTTCTCTTCTTTTGTAACATTACGGACGGACTTACATCTGGAGATATTTCATGTCAGATTTCGTACATATTACTTTATCAATATTATAGTGACATTTCACTAATTTCGACAGACATGAAGTATCTTCCGGTAAACTCAATGACATAGTGTCTACAGCTGGTTCTCAGCAGTAGACACAAAAAGTACTTCCAAGTAAACTTTACTGACGTTTGGAGCCTTATTTTAAAAGCCCTTCGTCAGAGTAATTCAATTATATTCAAAATGAATGTAATTCAACAAGTTCAATTTAATAAAGACTAAATGTGAAGATCAGACCAAAATTCTTGGTGGAATATTCAACACCTTAGTTCAATGTCAATTTTTCAAAATCGTATGTAAGAGAAATGGCTCCCCTCCCTCCCCTTCTACAGTCTGTAGCAAGGATTAAGTTTGCACAATATAATTAAAACACAGGGAAATCACATACTTGGCAAATCTCATGATTTCATCGTCTTTCCACTGAGTTCCATCTAAATCTTTTTTATTTTCTGTAACAGGTTTCGTTTTACTTCTATTACCAGCTGCTTTATTGGCTGTAGGTTGAGGAACCACTCCTTCCTGGATCTGGCTCTCTCTCTTGGATTTTCTTTCTTTAGCTTGCTTCACCATGGCAACTATAGCTTCCTCTTCCTCCTCATCGGAAGATGAAGAGTGTTCGGACTCATTTGTGCGAGTAGTACTGACTAGATTTGTTCTGTTTCGAAATCTTAAGTTTGGCAAGACATACTCTTCATTCACAATTTTTGTCTTTTGAAGTTTTACAGCTTTCGTGGTCTTTGTGTCCTTCCCCTGAGATTCAAAATTCTCAGTTTGCCTTGGTAAGTTCTCACTAGCTATTGGCTCCTGTACTTTGGTAAAATCCTTTTTCCCTGGCCTTCTTTGAACAGTTTGTGTCCTGCTTTTATGTCTTAGACTATAATGTCGGGTATCTTCATCTTGAGAGCTTAAGGATTCCTTGTCCTGGTCATTGTCCTGGTCATTATCAGTACTACTTGTTTGTCTGGTGCTTTTCTTGTTAGAGAGTTGTTTCGTGTCGTCCTCTAGGATGTTTTCTTTGTCACTCCTCTTTGGAATGGATTTCGCGATAGGTTGTTGTGGTGAATCGACCTTAGGAGGATCAGACAATGTGCATATTTCAGAATCTGAATTACTATCCGCCAGTTCTAATTCATCGCTGAATGAAATATTTCTTTTAACACTGTCAACCGTTCCCTCGTCCTCTTCTTCATCGCCGGTGGTTGTTCTTCCTGGACTTTCTTCAGACATTGAATCCGCAGCTGGCTTCCTTCCCAACGATTTTGAACTCCCTTCATTCTTGGTAAAGTTCTGTTCAGTTGTTTCACTTCCACGTTTAAGATTGTTTTTGTTTCTCAAGTGCCGTAATCTAGTGTTCTTGGGCCTTGACTTGTCATTAGCTGCAGAATCTTCAGTGTCAGTATCTGTGCCATCGCTGAAACATCTTTTGCTGTTTTTATCTTTACTCGAAGCATTTCCTGATGCCTTAGAACTGGGAATAATCTCAGTACCTGACGGCCCTTTTTTCTTAGCCATTTTACTTTTGCTGGATGCCGTTTTGGTTTGAGCAGACTTTTTGACCTTTTTAGATTTCTCAGTAGGGCTTGGAATAAGATCATACTTTGCAACTCTTGGTGTCATATCTTTTGATTGCAAGAGTATTTGTTTATTCTGGTGAATACAAGGAAGTACAGTTTAGATTAATGGGTTCTTGGATACAAAGAAAATATCAGAACAAACAGGTGACTGATGATGGGAAGGTCTTGTGCATATGGGATAACAATAATGGGTCTTTATTAACAATATCCAAAGCAAACATTTGAATTTACAAAAAAGGCCATTGTATGTACATTTATCACATGACCTGTATGGCCCTGTGCGCTCACTCTTAATAAAACCATTGGAAAAAGTCACATGATTGGGCAGATACGGATTTTTGGAGCTGCTCCGTATAAAGTCGTATTCGGCCCCGGCCCCGATTGTTGTCAGGAAATTTTTTTTACTTTTTTTTGCAGTTAAATTTATTTTTTAAATGTGGACGACAAAAGTGAAAAAAAAAGTTTAAAAAAAAATTGGTTCTTATAGAGTAATCGCGCATTTGTGTTCACTTTTCCTTGGCTGTGAATGATTTTAGTACCAAAATGGTCCATATGAAAGGGTCATATGATAAAATATTAGCATGTAACCTAAATGTACTGTGCCTCCTTTGCAGGCATTCTTAGGGGTGGCCCTAAAAATTCCCCTCCCCAAAAGGGCGCGCGGGGGGGGGGGGGGGGGGGGGGGGGGGGGGGGGGGGGAGGGGGCATTTTCAGGACCGCCCCTTAGAATGCCTGCAAAGTAGGCTAAGTTCCTTCCCCACTGCATTATATTGTTTGTACTTTTATACATCTTTGCATTTTATATCCTTTTTTCTAAGTTATGTTTTGTATGCAGTGAATAATTCAATCAAATAAATAATAAGACAAGAGTCATTTTCTTATGAGTGGGAAGTAGTTAATACAGTTTGTGCCATGCAGTGACCATATTCAAGCGCTCTGATTGGCTGAGTATTGATTTTGCATGCTGATTGGTTGAATAGATGCCTTCTATTCTGTACCGTGACCATAACTCTGTAATAATAATAATAATAATGGTCGTTCTTATATAGCGCATTTCACAATCGTCCCAATACGCTTTACAACCGATGGAGGACTTTTTCGGGCTGTGTAGGTTTCCCACTCATATTAGAATGACTTGACTAATAAGACCCATGTTTGAGGTACCTTTGGGACTTTAAGATCAAAGTTATACAAGCCAACAGACAATGCTGTATGTTCTTCTCCACCAGGATCAATAGCAGTTAAATTGTGTTGTCTGTCTGTCAAGATCCTCTGTCCTCTCCACCAAGCTAATGGAGGCTTGATTAAACGCCCACTGCTTGTTCTCTGTAGAAGAGAAAGTAAACTATAGCTATGGCATAAAGGTGAGGTGCAAATGAAAGCAGCCAAAACTAGCAGTGATGACGGTGCCGTGTTATGAAACTCATTATTATGTAAATACATGTAGGTTAAGTCATTTGACAGCATGCAGTCACATATGTCAGAGTCAGAGTAGAGAGAGTGTGTAAGCTGTCAGAGAGGGTGCAAATGAAAGCAGCCAAAACTAGCAGTGATGACGGTGCCGTGTTATGAAACTCATTATAATATAAATACATGTAGGTTAAGTCATGTGACATTATCGGAAACTAATATTAAAATAATGTCATATCTCTCTAGTTCAAACTCTTAAGAGAATCGTGATACAACTCAGTAATGCGAAGCTCCAATCACATAACACTGAACCACCCCAATATTCACTTCATATTGGAGTGATTTCCAAAATAAAAAAAATAAGGGTGATAGGCACTTTAAAGTGGAAATAAATTCAAATCACTGATATGCAGTGACCATGGTGTTTTCTATGTATGAACTACGTGTACATGTACCTTATTACACTTTATTTTCACGACACTTTAATTTCACGGATTTCGTGATTTTAAAAAAGTCGCGAAATTAAAGTGTCACGAAAATAAAGTGTCGCGAAATATGACCATTCCCAAATCGCGAAATTAAAGTGTTGCTAAAATAAAGTGTAATAAGGTAGTCTATTCCATGACTTGTGGGTTTTAGATTTTCATTTTTATGGAATCTGTTCTGACTAATGGCTGAACCGGCATTCACATCTACAGTCTGTAATGTTACTAGCCCAAGGATAATAATTATACCAAACAACATTGTACAGTACCTTTAATTCAACTTCTATTGGTGTCACATCTGAAAAAAAATACAAAAATTTACAATCAGCATGTTTACCTAAAATTGTCTTTCAAAATTGGGGGTGGGATACCAGGGCTGCTGACAGAGTCTTCTTATAACCTTCGAAAGAGAGGAGAGAAGAGAAGGAGAGAAGGAGAGAAGGAGAGGTGGAGAGAAGGAGAGGTGGAGAGAAGGAGAGGAGGAGAGAAGGAGAGGCGGAGAGAAGGAGAGGAGGAGAGAAGGAGAGGCGGAGAGAAGGAGAGGAGGAGAGAAGGAGAGGAGGAGAGAAGGAGAGGAGGAGAGAAGGAGAGGAGGAGAGAAGGAGAGGAGGAGAGAAGGAGAGGTGGAGAGAGGGAGAGGAGGAGAGAAGGAGAGGAGGAGAGAAGGAGAGGAGGAGAGGAGGAGAGAAGGAGAGGAGGAGAGAGGAGAGGAGAAGAGAAGGAGAGGTGGAGAGAAGGAGAGGAGGAGAGGAGGAGAGAAGGAGAGGAGGAGAGAAGGAGAGGAGGAGAGGAGAAGAGGAGAAGAGGAGTAGAGGAGGAGAGGAGGAGAGGAGGAGAGAAGGAAAGGAGGAGAGGAGGAGAGGAGGAGAGGAGGAGAGGAGGAGAGGGGAGAGAGGAGGAGAGAAGGAGAGGTGGAGAAAAGGAGAGGTGGAGAGAAGGAGAGGAGAGAAGGAGAGGAGAGAAGGAGAGGAGAGAAGGAGAGGAGAGAAGGAGAGGAGAGAAGGAGAGGAGAGAAGGAGAGGAGAGAAGGAGAGGAGAGAAGGAGAGGAGAGAAGGAGAGGAGAGAAGGAGAGGAGAGAAGGAGAGGAGAGAAGGAGAGGTGAGAAGGAAAGGAGAGAAGAGAGAAGGAGAGGAGTGAAGGAGAGGAGAGAAGGAGAGGAGAGAAGGAGAGGAGAGAAGGAGAGGAGAGAAGGAGAGGAGAGAAGGAGAGGAGAGAAGGAGGGGAGAGAAGGAGGGGAGAGAAGGAGGGGGAGAAGGAGGGGAGAGAAGGAGGGAGAGAAGGAGGGAAGAGAAGGAGGGGAGAGAAGGAGGGGAGAGAAGGAGGGGAGAGAAGGAGGGGAGAGAAGGAGGGGAGAGAAGGAGGGGAAAGAAGGAGGGGAGAGAAGGAGAGGAGAGAAGGAGAGGAGAGGAGAGGAGAGGAGAGGAGAGGAGAGGAGAGGAGAGGAGAGGAGAGGAGAGGAGAGGAGAGGAGAGGAGAGGAGAGGAGAGGAGAGGAGAGGAGAGGAGAGGAGAGAAGAGAAGAGAAGAGAAGAGAAGAGAAGAGAAGAGAGTTTAAAACAGACTCTGTTATCTGGGTAGGGGTACTCTGTTATCTGGGTAGGGGTACTTAAAACAGACTCTGTTATCTGGGTAGGAGTACTCTGTTATCTGGGTAGGGGTACTTAAAACAGACTCTGTTATCTGGGTAGGGGTACTCTGTTATCTGGGTAGGGGTACTCTGTTATCTGGGTAGGGGTACTCTGTTATCTGGGTAGGGGTACTCTGTTATCTGGGTAGGGGTACTCTGTTATCTGGGTGGTTGTACGCACAGATTACTCAGTGAGAACATTTAGAAAAGTTGACAGATCTACATGTATATTGTATAAATTAACTTCTAGTGTCCAGTTCTCTATCTTCCAATCAATTGCCTGGTTACTAAGTTAGGGGAGATCGAGCCAAAGTACATTCTTGATACTTTATAAAACCCATACAGAGCTTAAATGGGGAGTTTGCAGGTCTTGCGTGACATTTTAAATTTTAATCCAACAAAAACAAAAATAAAATATTTAAAAAGAGCACACCAAAGTTAGCAAACATTCAAATTTTGAAGTAATTTAGAAGAATAGAGCGAAATGCATGTTGCCCACCACCGTATGTTTCTTAAGAAAAAAGCCAACTTCAGTCGCCCATAACTTTCGCTCACGCAAGACCTGCAAACTCCCCATTGAAGGAAACATTATGTACTTATTGACTGAGATGGAGGGCCAGACGGGAAAACATTTGGCTCGGTCTTGGCAGTACAGACCAATCACAGAGATTTCCATGCTGAATGACCAAGAGCCACATATTTCCCATCTGGCCCGACCAAACTCAGTCAATAAGCATTTTATCATATGACCCACCCGACCCTCTTTTTACCAATGGTTTTATGAAGAGTGTGCGAGTCTGGAAATACGGCTTTTTTCGGACCGGCTTATGCTATCCAGTCCGGATCCCATCACGTGACTTATTCCAATGGTTTTATTAAGAGCGCGCGAGCAGGGCCATACGGGTCATATGATAAATGTGCATATCAAGCATGCATCTGTGTTCACATAAGATTGACAATCATAAACAGGGGCAGAACTAGAGATTTTGAAAGGGGGGGCACCACTGTAAGGCCCCTCTTCTAGGGGATGTGGGGGCATGTCCCCCCAGAAAATTTTGAAATCTAGAAGCTCGAGAATGCAATTTCCATCCATTCTGGGCATCAAATGGTAGGGAAACGGGGGCGAATATATATCGGGCCCAACTCAAAGGGGAGGGGGAGGGCACCAGCCCCCATGCCCCCTGGATCCGCCCCTAATAAACATAATAGCAATATTTACTAGTTTGCTGCGGTGGTGTTTCAGTTCTTGTTCTTTTAGCTTTTGCGGCTTTTTCTCTTTGTACGACTTTCTGTTTAGGTTTTGCTGTCTTTGTTGGCTTTGATTTGTTATTGTTGACTATTTTCTTGGGACTGAAACAATATCAATTCATCAACATTTGTATAACTAAAGAAGATTCCCTCATATCCAGAAATGTATAACTAATGATGATGATAAAGATAATGATGATGATGAAGATGATGATGATGAAGATGAAGAAGATGATGATGAAGATGATGATGATGAAGATGATGATGAAGAGGATGATGATGAAGAAGATGATGATGAAGAAGATGATGATGAAGATGAAGATGATGAAGATGAAGAATATGATGATGAAGATGATGATGATGAAGATGAAGAATATGATGATGATGAAGATGATGATGATCATCATCATCATAACAACTAACTTTATTTATTGAGGGTAAACATGTAATAGTCATAGACTGATGAACTTGTGGCCCTCCTACAATTTTATATAATCTAAATTTACAATTGATAAAAACATACAAATAGATAGAAATTTACAAACATGTATTTAAAGTGGGTGTTCATAAAAGCAGTATTCATGTAAGGAGGAATCCCCTTCACTCCCAAAAGTAATTATAATGAAATCATTAAAAAATTGGCATTGGAAGTGTCTTCACTCTTAATAATCATAGGCCTAGGGCAAACGTCGAACTAACCATGAACTTAATTCAGTCGAATTCAGGTTCCAGCCAAGTCGGAAAATTACAACTCTGGAGTGACTTTGCCACAACACAAATGCCTTTTCAAACACAAAACATCGTACTAACCATGAGTCTATTTCAAAAGTAATAGGTTTGACTGAATTAAGCTCATGATTAGTTCGACGTTTGCCCTAGGCCTAAGAGGCCTTGAGGCATTATTGGCCAAGGGGGATTCCCCCTCATCTCCATTGATCAGTCAAAATCTTAAAATTAGATTGGGAATCCTCTTCATTCTCAACAATCTACATCCTTGGAAAGCAAAATGGATTCATTTACATTAATTAATTAGCACATGTACAATAAGAATTACACGGAAGGTGCAATGACTTGTCCTAAAAGACAAACACATTTCAAAGGATAGGGGGATTCCCCTACATTCCCAACAAATACACAAAGTGTGTCAATAGCTAAATAAATATCTACCATTCTTTACCTTCTCAAAGAATCAAAATGTTCTTGTACTAGTTCTTTCCAGTTTGCAGGGAATCCATTTTTAAAAGCTTCAACAAAGGCAGTGGAAAATCCTTGAAAAAATAATTAAGAAAATACCTGTAATTTTTTTGTAAGAATACCATTTGTTTTATTAATTTGGGAATGCTATAACCTCGGAGAATACACTTTTGATATATGCTCTACTTGTCACGCACAAAGGTTTCAGTGCAAGGCTCTGGGGAATACTGGTATAAATTCAATTTATACTTTTATCTTTTCACGAATCAGTGAGCATTATTCCCCAGAGCCTCGCTCATAAACTATTGTACGCGACAAGTCAAGCATATATCGAAATTCGGATATTGCCCTACATGTACAAAGTTCTGTATATCACTATGACGTCATATTATAAAAACAATGTTAGCCTCATTTAAAGGATCATGCTCGTGGAACAAAACAACAACAACTACATGTACATGTAATCGCTATTAATACTTAGAAAACATGAAATGAAATGTTCCTCAGCAGAGATGATTTGGTTCAAATTTCTGTTGTTCTTGAGGACTCTCCCCTATATAATTATACAAGCTGTTCTCAGTAGAATTTGATAGAGATGGCTCAAGACTTTGAACTGGTGTGCCCTTGGGGGAGGGGAACTCCCAATATACGAGTGATAGGGATGACTGTCATATTTTTTAGGGGTTGAAATCGTCATTTTAGTATTTTTTAGAGTTGTCAAAGCGAAGTCCTGGTTCTTTCCTGAAAACTGGTATTTTTTAGAGTACTCTTGTGACAGAATGCTAAAAAAAATCAGTCTCAAATCATGGGTGCCAAGCCAACAATAAGTATAGGTAATCACATGATTTTGAGTGCAATTTGGAATAAATGAGCACAAGTAAATTTTTCAATGGATAACAAAATTGCACGAGCCCGTAGGGCGAGTGCAATTTGTAAACATTGAAAAATTTACGAGTGCTCATTTATTCCAAATTGCACAAAAAAATCATGTGATTATTTATTAATAATTTACATACAATAATTGTTTGGCCTTTTTCCTTTGCCTTCTTCTCGGAGAGACTTTGCCTTCCCCTCAAATACGTCTTGTTTAGATGACTCAAATTCTCTGTCTCGCATTCAGTATTGAGTATTTATAACCCTTTTCTTTCAAATAACGGTCGATAGCCGTAGCCATCACTCGTAGACTATCAGGCTCGTAGACATTTCCATCCTGTTCACGGCACAGTCGCGTAAAATTGCACGAGGAGTTGGTTCAGTTCTCCAGGTTCGTACTGTTCTATGTTCTCGTTGTGGTTCTTTTCTTTAGCGGCCCAGGCCTGCCAAACTCTCAGCCAGTTGATAGTACTTAATTTGGTGTTTTTGTTTGCTTCATTGTTTCTCAAACTGTCGATTAAAACTGCAGAATACACTCTTGAAACCTGTCCGCCATTTTGTTTTTGGTTTGGTTGGCAACGAGCAAGCAACAATCAACAACCAATCATATTCAATTTCAGGTGTTTGCACCCAAAATTTCACAAATCTGCACTCGAAATTTCACGATTTTGCACTGTTTGGGATAAATTGACATGCTCTCAGCCAATCAAAATGCAGAAATTATTGTATGTAAATTATTAACGGTGATACAGTTACTGTATAGTCAGTTATTTCTGTAGGTATTTTTAGGTTTTTTTTTCCAGGCTACAAAGTATTTTAGGTAATAATAATACCAGTACCTAATAATAATAATAATACCGGTAATAATAATAATAATAATAATAATAATAATAATAATAATAATAATAATAATAATAATAATAATAACAATAGTAATAATAATAATAATGATATAAAAAAACTATGATATGTAATAAAGTATTGTAAAAATAAATAATATTAAATAAAGTATTGTAAAGTATTGTATTGTATAAGTATAGAAATGGAAACTAATATACATGTATAATATATAATATATAATAATAATAATAATAATAATAATAATACTAAGTACTACTACTACTACTAATAATAATAACCTTGTTCAAGAGTGACATCTTCTTGTATTTGTCCATCAAGGAAATACTGAGATTTCCTTTTGGTTTCCAGCAAATGGGAATTCACCATTTTGACTATTGTAGTACTGTGCCACTTGAATCCCATACTGTCCCCTCTGAAACAACACATTGGGTCAGGTCTTCATGTAGCTGGGGATGGAAGCCCAACTGGCCATATCTCAACTACCATTTAACCGAACATTTGGCATGTAAGCTTCTTTCGAAAGTTGATAAAGTGAAGATTTTTTTTTTGATGTCACACTTCGTTACTCTATTTGTTTAGCTTTTAACATTTAACTAATTGGTGGAACTAGGTGAAAAAGATGAAATATTTACTTACGGCCGTTGTCCTTCAACGATGATGCCAGGAGGATTATTTTTGATTCTAACAGCTTTGATACACCATTCAGAAAGATGGTGAGGTTTTTTAGCTGTTTCTGCTGTTGCTTCTGTAGCAGTCTATGAAATAACCAGAGATGATGTAAATACATGTAGGTCAAATACCACAGAAAATAATTTTACGCATTTCCTCCTCCTCTCCTCTCCTCCTCTTCTTTCCTCCTCCTCTCCTGCTTTCCTCCTCTCCTGCTTTCCTCCTCTCCTGCTCTCCTCCTCTCCTGCTTTCCTCCTCTCCTGCTCTCCTCCTCTCCTGCTCTCCTCCTCTCCTGCTCTCCTCCTCTCCTGCTTTACTCCTCTCCTGCTCTCCTCCTCCTCTCCTGCTCTCCTCCTCCTCTCCTGCTCTCCTCCTCTCCTCCTCTCCTGCTCTCCTCCTCTCCTCCTCTCCTGCTTTACTCCTCTCCTGCTCTCCTCCTCTCTCCTGTTTTCCTCCTCCTCTCCTCCTCTCCTGCTCTCCTCCTCTCCTCCTCCTCTCCTGCTTTCCTCCTCTCCTGCTCTCCTGCTCTCCTCCTCTCCTGCTCTCCTGCTCTCCTGCTCTCCTGCTCTCCTGCTCTCCTCCTCTCCTGCTCTCCTGCTCTCCTCCTCTCCTGCTTTCCTCCTCCTCTCCTCCTCTCCTGCTCTCCTCCTCTCCTGCTCTCCTGCTCTCCTGCTCTCCTGCTCTCCTCCTCTCCTGCTTTGCTCCTCTCCTGCTTTGCTCCTCTCCTGCTTTGCTCCTCTCCTCCTTTCCTCCTCTCCTCAGGACTCTCCTGCTCTCCTCCTCTCCTGCTCTCCTGCTCTCCCCCTCTCCTACATTGCAATTGAAGGGGTGTCCATGAAAACTGCGTATGTGACTATTTTGATGATTTTCGAAATGTTATGCAATTGCTTCAAAAATACACCTACTGGCTTATTGATACCTATATAAACATGATTTGGTCATTTTTAGATCGATTACACTAGAAAAAGTGCTTGTTTTGCAGTTTGCCGTTTTTCGTAGAAATCAAAAATGCACGTTTTTGACGTCATGACAATGTGCGACATTTGATTTTGATTTTCTTCCAAAATACATCATTGTGAAACAAAACGCCACTTGCTCGGCAAACTTCCATCTCTCTTCTTGATATATTCGGGATTTTCAATTCGACTATTTCAGGATCCCTGTTGTTTTCCAACGCACGACCGAACTGCATTCTGGGATATCATGAACATTTTTGTCAACGACATTCCGTACCTCCATGTTTTAGAGATATTTTATAAAGTCTTTTATCACCCGGGCCTACAGGCAAACTAATGCACAGGTTGCATTCTTTACTAGTCGAAAGTCGCCAAAACTGCCTTAGTAGGTCCTCGAATTCACCACAGAACGACCAGAGATAACAACTCTCACTCTGCTGAATCCGCCATTTTGCAAATCTTGACACCGTGTTTGCAGATTCAGTTTCATCGTGAAATTGCACCTCGCCCCTGATTTCTTCCAGGAGAATGGCCTCTACCACCAGTCAAGCTTAATGATGCTGTTCTGGGGGCTTCTGTGGTGAAAACATGGCAATAAAAGACTTTAAATTGTGGCAAAGTGGCCCAGTTCTGCGAAGCACATCCAGAACCGATAGCCACGCCACGAGACAACTTAACCGCGTGATAGTTTGAGCCCGCGAGCTGTCAAGATTTCCATGGCAACAAAATTCGCTAAAAACTTCTAAAATCTCTGGACTGAGTGAAAGGTTGAAATCATTCACATCTGAAGGTTTGTTATTGGTGAACAACACGTACAGATCACTGACGCGTAAAAGTTTCCTAATTTGCATATTTTCACAAACTATCCTGTCAATGAATTCAAGTAGAAATTAAATATACTGTAGTGCCCAAAATTCGAGTGTAATCGATCTAAAAATCACCAAACATGTTTATATAGGTATTTAGAAGCCAGTAGGTGTATTTTTGAAGCAATTGCATAACATTTTGAAAATCATCAAAATAGTCACATACGCAGTTTTCATGGGCACCCCTTCACTTGATGTTATGATTCTGTCTTCGGAATTTGGAATTTCTGAATTTTTTTTTTCAACCTAAATACAGCAAATTAAAGTTTTCTCTAGCTTCCTATAGATATTTCGTATTTCTAAGTAATATTTGTCTCAAAGTTTAAGCTTTGAAAATTTTCGATTTTCAATAAATTATTGTTTGTACACTGAACCGACTGGAGCCAAATGTGATACAAAATGCAGCAGATAAAAAACTCAATACCGTACAATAGAGTTGTTTTCGTCGTGATGGTGCGGTAACTTTCCCATTCATAAAAAAACGAGTACATGGACAGCACTAGTATTTACTTACATTGGGTGGTAAAGGTTCCTTGTCTGGTGTTGCGTTATCAATGTCTGTGACTGTATCATCTCTGTCATTCAGACATTTACCAATATCGTGGTTATCACTCACAAAATCTGAATTCTCATCATGAGGCTTTTGCGGTTCTTCTGTATCTATATAATTTAATATACAATCAACTGCTTTGTTTTTATCAATGTTGTTGCTATGGTGACCTTCTCCGACAACATCAATAAGCCAGTTCGGAGTTTAAGAATAAGGTCGAGTATGCATGCGATTTTATCCCGATTATATCACCTTCTTTTGTTAACGTTTGTGTGATTTTTAAATAACAAAAGAAGGTGATATAATCGGGATAAAATCGCATGCGCACTGAACCTTATTCTTAAAGTGTATATATATGGTAAATTTTGGAAATCGATTAGAACTTTATGAAGTAAATAAGAGATTTCAAACCTCTATAACTCACAAATGCGAAGCCCAAACCAAGAAACTACTACACCACCCCATTATTTACTTCATACAGAATCAATTTCCAAAATATTTTTTTTGGCCATATATACACTTTTTAGTTTAAAAACTCCGAACTGGCTTATTTGTATTTATAACCCAATAAAGTTGTAATTAATAGTATTATCTCATTACCATCACATACACGTATGTCATCAGTGTCATGTGCAGGAATCATATCATCATCATCATCATCTTTGTCAGTTTCTTGTGTATTTACATTCCCCTTACTGTCATTTTTAGACAATGCTTGCAGTGTGCTATCGATGTCACGAGTGTCACTCAAACCTGAGAAAGAAAAAGCCTTTCTAGTAGTAGTACCACTACCACGTACACTATCTTTGCTTGCTCCAGCCTCATCATTGCTCTTTGGAGTTCTCAGACTGCTAATAACCTCAGTCACTTGTGATTTTAAGAGATCAAATCTACTATCGGGTGAAGTAATCAAAGGACTGAATAAAGTGGAGTGGCTGTCAAATGCTGTTGCAGAATTTCTTGGATTATCAAGGCCATGGTAGCCAGACATGAAACCTGTCCTAGGTGTACAGTGTTCATATGAAGTACTTGATGACAAGTATGACGATATATCTGCTGTAGATGACAGTTCCTGTAACATACAACATAAAATATTATGACTATCATGGCATTATACATGTATATAATATTGAGTTATATACCAACTGTCAAAGTCCATTTTCTCGTGCTCTGATTTGGCGAGCGGGTATCACGTGAACATGAACAAGTTTTCATGTTTCCCCGGCAACAGCTCTCATCGGGCAACAATATGTTGTGGACCGGCAATAACAAAACCGGAAGTTGATTGAGCTTTGTAACCTTGATTGTTCGTAGTTACATCATAATATTTATTTCTTATATAGCGCCTCTTCCATAAATGTCCAGAGGCGCTTTACAATCTATTAAACTTAAACTTAAACTAAATACTAGATTAAATCGAAAAATAGAGAGAGGATTAGATATTACATGGTCGCGCGGAGATACAAAATCAGCTCCATATCTCATGAGTGAGCGAAATTAATGAAATTGACACAACTTTGTTCGTCGTTTTCTAACAAATTGATGAAGCTTGCATAACTTTTCCGCAATCCAGCACCTCACTCTGTTATTAAAATAGGTGACTGCAGGTTCTCCCTTCCTCCTCTTTCCTCCCTCTCCTCCCCTGTGAGAGCATGGCTATGCAGACTACTGATCTTGTGATTTTATACTGAGCTTTAATATAGATATTAAAAATGTCAATAAATTTGAGATCGCATAATTAAACATGTAATGTCTGAAAACTTCTCAGGTGATTGCAGGCTCTCCCTTCCTCCTCTCTCCTCCCCCTCCCTGTGAGAGCATGGCTATATGCAGGTTACTGATCTTGTGATTTACTGAGCTTGTAGATATTAAAAATGTCAATAAATCTGAGATCGCAGAATTAAACATGTAATGTCTGAAAACTTCTCAGGTGACTGCAGGCTCTCCCTTCCTCCTCTCTCCTCCCCCTCCCTGTGAGAGCATGGCTATATGCAGGTTACTGATCTCGTGATTTACTGAGCTTGTAGATATTAAAAATGTCAATAAATTTGAGATCGCAGAATTAAACATGTAATGTCTGAAAACTTCTCAGGTGACTGCAGGCTCTCCCTTCCTCCTCTCTCCTCCCCCTCCCTGTGAGAGCATGGCTATATACAGGTTACTGATCTTGTGATTTACTGAGCTTGTAGATATTAAAAATGTCAATAAATTTGAGATCGCAGAATTAAACATGTAATGTCTGAAAACTGCTCAGGTGACTGCAGGCTCTCGCTTCCTTCTCTCCTCCCCCTCCCTTGCTCTTGTGATTTTATAGTTGAGCTTATAAATATTAAAAATGTCAATAAATTTGAGATTGCAGAATTAAACATGTAATGTCTGAAAACTTCTTAATTGAATCCTTGATTTCATAGCTAGATTATGGCTGCTAATAGTAATAATATTCAGCCATCCAAGTGTCTTTACTGACTTTAGACTACTTGATCAGACTATGACGTCAAATATGGAGGATTCAACGTTTGAAGTTAGTCTTATATAAATAATACAGTTTCTACACAAACTGAACAACAATTCAGTTATTACAATACCCGTTTCTCTTTTCAATGTAGAATTAACACACGAACTGTACCTTGGCCCGTGGACTTGCCATGAACAGCTCTTCAAAGCGTGAAATATGCTTCGCTGAAGAGTCGTTTGACTTGTTCTGGTCAACATTGAACGGGTTAAAGTTAAATATAGCACCAGACTCGATTAGATCCATTGTTAGGAGTTGTTCTAAGGGCATAAAAGGCTGTAAATTAAACCATATTTAGACGAAATACTTCGATTCTGCACCGTCGCATAAATGCCCGCCAAAAATCACCAATAGAGAGACGCATAACGTAGTTAGAACATCAATTGTGATTGGCTCCCGTAATTGTTAGATTAATTTATACAAACACAGTTTATTTCGATGACTTCAGGAAAGTCCTTGCAAATTCTAGTTTTATATTATTGATCTGTATTCTTTGCAAGGCAAAAATGATACAAATGATAATTTAAAAACCCTTTTTTTTATTTATATAGAGAAAAATAAATCAGCCAATCAACGACGTTGTTATATGAAGGTGTGATAAAGGAAGGTGTTCACGTGTTTACACTACCCTCCCCCCGACAGACGGGTTTTCTTATCCTCAAGGAACGCCTTGCAGATTTTGCCATCAATCTGAAAGTGAAAGTGAAAGTTGTCCTTCTTCATTCTTGTGTGTTTTTTAGGTTCCGTTCTGTTCCTTCTGTTAAGAAATTCTCTTGTTAGTCCAGGATCTATACGTGGGAGATAAATTCCACGCTTTTTTGCTTCACAATAGGTGTATTTTGGTCATTCCTGGGATCATTGCTTTGGTCAATTTCAGATGACATGAGCGACGACGAAGAATCGAGGAAAACGACAGGTAAAAGCTAGCTTATTTATAGTAATTTAGAGTAGATTTTAACTCGATTATACTATAGGACAATTCTTTCGATTTGTATCAAACATTGTATTTTTTTTTCAGAAGAAGCAGGCGATGATGAGAAGAGTCAGAAGAGAGATCCGCCAGAATGGCTGAAATATCAAAACATGTCTCCTGAAAAAAAGAGAAGGCTTTATAAATGTGGAGATGACTATGTCAAGTTAGACGACATTCTAACTTGGACTCAGTACTTCGATGAGCAAAGCTTTATTTTCCACAAAACATCGAAATCAGGTAATGATTTCACAATATGTACATTTACATAGTTAAACTCATCGGACTGATGAGCTAAGTATGGGATTGAAGGTGCTTGTATCTTGAGCCATGCTTGGAGCATATTCACCAGTCCCCTCATGGCAAATTAAGGAGGTCACCATGGTTGCCATACAACAGTCCACCACCTATCACCTATCACAGTGGAATAATTATCATTAGAATACTTACCGGTGCCAGGGAAGGGGGTGCTGGGCGGTGGGGGTGGGAGCAAAACAAAAAACACAGCAAGAAACAAGTAGAGCACCGTCAAGCAAAAATCGAGGGCCCTACATGTGCTGGGGTGCACCCTGATATAATTTAGTGCAACCCACAATCTCGATTTAGCCTGCGTTACATCAGTTTGAATGTAACACAGGCTACCTCGAGATCAATTTTTTAATAGCCAAAATTTCATTTAGCCACATTATAATTTACTGCCGTGGTTGGTTCATCGTCCTATATAAAAATAGAATAAAATAATAATAATAACTGTTTATTTAAGTGTCCAATGTATTTTAGCGCTAATGTAACAATAATAGTGTAACAATAATAATAATAATAATAATAATAGTAATAATAATAATAATAATAATAATAAAAATCATTATTGATAATAATAATAATAATAATAATAATTTATAACTGGTTTATTTGAGCCCTTTGTAGTTAAACTGAATTATATTCTGAATTACTCTCACACACTACCACTACATTCTAATATTCTATGCATACAACTTTCAGCTCACTAGTTCATTTTTACTGAGGGAGGAATACCGGAGTTAACCTGGAGAAAAACCCTCAAAGCAAGGGAGAGAACGAACTGACAAACTCAAATCACATGTGATTCCAGGTTGATCTGGCAATCGGGATGATGATGATTATTGTTTGATTTTGACTGTTCCTAATAGGAAAACAAGGCAAGCGAGCATTTCCGTTCAATGCAACACTGAATGACAAGATATCATTGTGGATAGGGGATATCACAACACTGGAAATTGATGCCATTGTGAATGCAGGTACAACAACAACAACAACAACAACAACTTTATTGCCAATATAGAATAATCTAGTTACTGGTACATACATGTACATGTACATTGTAGTTTTGTAGCAAGTACTGATGCATAGACAAGACAAACAAGATAAATAAACTACATCTACATGCAATTGCTAGGATGACGAAAATTAGCGTTTAAGTTGGCGCTTACATGTACATGTATGTATGTACATGTATGTATGCTTTGGGTCAAGTTGCATAAATGTTAACACCGGGCGTTAGGCTTACGTCAGACATTAAATAACTAAGGTGAATTTAACTGGGCTCAAAGTCCAACGTAAGCTGTTACGTCTGGTGGTGGTGGTCATGTTTTATGATGCAGACAGCACTGGTTGAGCATGTCTGATAAGCCTTTAATCATGCCTGCGGCAGGACTGCGCCTGCCCAAATCCATGTGCACATGCCTGCGGCAGGACTGCGCCAGCCCAAATCCATGTGCGCATGCCTGCGGCAGGACTGCACCAGCCCAAATCCATGTGCGCATGCCTGCGGCAGGACTGCACCAGCCCAATGCGCATGCCTGCGGCAGGACTGCGCCTGCCCAAATCCATGTGCGCATGCCTGTGGCAGGACTGCGCCAGCCCAAATCCATGTGCGCATGCCTGCGGCAGGACTGCGCCTGCCCAAATCCATGTGCACATGCCTGCGGCAGGACTGCGCCAGCCCAAATCCATGTGCGCATGCCTGAGGCAGGACTGCACCAGCCCAAATCCATGTGCGCATGCCTGCAACAACTGATGCCACAGCTGTCCCACTCAGCTATGCAATAGTCAAGCAATAGCAATACCATTTGGTGCATCATTCGTCATTCTCATTCTGATATATGCTAACACCTACCCGAATGAGTAATATTTCAATTGCAAATTTCAATGAAAATTTGTTGTTATTATAAGAGTTTACCAGTCAATTCCCTACCCCTCCCCCCTAAATATCATGTTTGTTTTTACTCAAAAAGACCAATATCATAGTTGTCAAACCATTTTGATCATTCCCAGACGCTTGTAATCTGAAAATCTTTGAAAATCATTTCGAAAGACTATATTTTGTGGGATATTACATTTTTATGATGTGGGAACCCTGTGGTGAGGCATGAAAATATTTAATTCAAATTTCGGGATGTTTCTTCTATGGGATGTTTTGGGATTTTCAGTATGTTACTTTGTAGGTCACTCCTCTCTGTTGTATAGAAGTAAAATTAATGGTGTTGCAATTTGTTTGACCTCAAACAACAGCTTGGCTGGGATTTTTCATGATGTGGGAACCCTGTGGTGAAACATCAAAATCTTTAAATTCCAATTTTCGGAATGTTCCACCGAAGGGATTTTTGGGGATTTTTAGTATGTTACTTAGGCCACCTCTCTTGATATCTTAATGGTGAAAAACATTCTATTGCAATTTAAGTTTGAGCTCAAACCACAGATTGACTGGACTAAAAGCGGTCCTATTTAATTGAGGGAGGTGCCTATTGCTGGTTTGCACTCAACCCCTGGGGATTTAAAGTACAAAGATGCAGCGGCCATGTTGGAGGTACAAACAAGATACGCTAATAAGGAATGCTTTGTTATTGGGATCCAACATGGCCACCATGGCATCAAGTGCAAACTAAGGGGTGTCAAATTGTCCCTGCAAAAAGCCAGTCGCGCAAAATGTTGGTCAAATTTCACGGGTCTCGAAGTCTGTTTTTTTTCGCAAAAAGCAGTCTCAGAGTCTCGAATTTTGAAAACAAAGGAAATCGGTGAAAAAGCATCTTGGGCTCGGAAAAAAATGCCTTGTCTCAGTCTCGCAAAGTCTCGCCTTGACCCTAGCAATTGAGCCTACAGTACATTGTCAGAAGGCCATACGGTACACAGAAATGTGTAACAATAAAAATGTTTTATGTTTCAGCTAATGAATCACTTCTTGGCGGTGGTGGAGGTATGGAAGAAGTTAAAATGTATTATGCCATATCCATATTTTAGCTTTCTCTGCATTTGCATGTTAAATGTAATGATAATAAATAATAATAAAATAATTTAATAATTACATTTGTTTAAGAAATTACAGAAACTGAGTCTGACTTGTGAATTTGCAATTCAAGCACATCTTGTGTCTTCCAGTTGATGGCTGCATTCATCGAGCTGCTGGCCACACCCTTGTGGAAGAGTGTTATCCACTAAATGGATGTGAAACTGGTGACACTAAACTCACCTCAGGTGGGTATGTTAATGACGTACATGTCTAGGTTGTAGTCTACTACATGTACATGTATCTCCTATACACTAGTCAACTCTCATTAAAGTAAGACACCCTTGAGTCTGATTTTGGTGTCTATAATAATAAGACCCCACAATGTTGAGAGTTATTTTATCAGTGCAATCTGTCACATAATTCAGCGCTTGTCTGTAATAGTGGGGTGTCCACAACAGCGAGGTGTCCGTAGGTTGATACAATATTGTTCACAGTGCTGCTAAGTCTCACATGTTTACATGCTCATTGTATAAAGCAATGGACACGTGATGCACTCTCACAAGAATACATGTACATGTATGTTGAGGCCATCGATGTGACATTGAAGATCACTTCTCGTAAGAATAGAGTGATTCCAATAAACCTGGGCATTACTAACTACACCAATACACACTATTAGACACTCACTCTTTTGTTTTCTTTTGTTTCTTTGCACCTAATAAACACTGACAGCTAATTTAGTAGTGCCCAGGTTTATTGGAATCACTCTAAATAGTTATTTGAGTTTCAAATTTGTCATCATGATAGAACTAATATATGATTGTCACATATGTTCACCAGTTTTAACTGAGTAATAATAACTACATATTATCATCTGTTTTAGGACACAAACTACCAGCTAAATGTAAGTTCATTTTTAATTAGTTAGTTGTGCTGTCAGAGAAACAAAGTATGTAACATGTTGTTTTCAGCAATGTTAATCAAACTGGAACAGGGTATGTGTTTTTGCTGTTTTCACTGTATCTAGTCTGGAACAGTCTGGTCTGGGGCAGGATCAGGCTTTCAAGGGCTCCCTCTCCCAAACGTTCATGAAGTAGAATTCCATGGCACCCCCACCCTCTCCCTCCACCTGAATGCAACCCCATCCCTCCACCTGAATCCACCCCCTCACTCCACCTGAATCCACCCTCCCTCCACTTGAATCCCCCCTCCCTCCACCTGAATCCACCCTCCCTCCACCTGAATCCCCCTCCCTCCACTGAATCCCACTCCCTCCACCTGAATTCACCCTCCCTCCGCTGAATCCACCCTCCCTCCACCTGAATCCCCCTCCCTCCACCTGAATCCACCCTCCCTCCACCTGAATCCCCCCTCCCTCCACCTGAATCCCCCCTCCCTCCACCTGAATCCCCCTCCCTCCACCTGAATCCACCCACTCCCTCCACCTGAATCCACCCTCCCTCCACTGAATCCACCCTCCCTCCACTGAATCCACCCTCCCTCCACCTGAATCCCCCCTCCCTCCACCTGAATCCCCCTCCCTCCACCTGAATCCACCCACTCCCTCCACCTGAATCCACCCTCCCTCCACTGAATCCCCCTCCCTCCACCTGAATCCACCCACTCCCTCCACCTGAATCCATCCCCCTCCCTCCACCTGAATCCCCCTCCCTCCACTGAATCCACCCTCCCTCCACCTGAATCCCCCTCCCTCCACCTGAATCCCCCTCCCTCCACTGAATCCACCCACTCCCTCCACCTGAATCCACCCTCCCTCCACTGAATCCACCCTCCCTCCACCTGAATCCCCCCTCCCTCCACCTGAATCCCCCCCCCCTCCACCTGAATCCACCCACTCCCTCCACCTGAATCCACCCTCCCTCCACTGAATCCACCCTCCCTCCACCTGAATCCCCCTCCCTCCACCTGAATCCACCCTCCCTCCACCTGAATCCCCCTCCCTCCACCTGAATCCACCCTCCCTCCACCTGAATCCCCCCTCCCTCCACCTGAATCCCCCTTCCTCCACCTGAATCCACCAACTCCCTCCACCTGAATCCACCCTCCCTCCACTGAATCCATCCTCCCTCCACCTGTATCCCCCCTCCCTCCACCTGAATCCCCCTCCCTCCACTGAATCCATCCTCCCTCCACCTGAATCCCCCCTCCCTCCACCTGAATCCCCCTCCCTCCACTGAATCCACCCACTCCCTCCACCTGAATCCACCCCCCTCCCTCCACCTGAATCCATCCTCCTCCCTCCACCTGAATCCATCCCCCTCCCTCCACCTGAATCCATCCCCCTCCCTCCACCTGAATCCATCCCCCTCCCTCCACCTGAATCCTTCCCCCTCCCTCCACTGAATCCGCCCTCCCTCCACCTGAATCCGCCCTCCCTCCACCTGAATCCACCCTCCCAACACCTGAATCCCCCTCCCTCCACTGAATCCACCCCCTCCCTCCACCTGAATTCCCCCCACTCCCTCTACTGAATCCACCCCCTCCCTCCACGTGAATCCACCCCACCCTCCACCTAAATCCCCCCTCCCCCCCCACTGAATCCACCCCCTCCCTCCACCTGAATCCACCCTTCCTTCACCTGAATCCACCCCCTCCCTCTAATCCCCAAGGTAAGAGAGGAGGGAACCAGTTCTTATCTTCATTCCGTTGCCACAGAAAGACCAGGGAAAAGAAAAATTCAAGTTATCAAGTTATCCGGGGTACAGGAGCTAAAGGAGGTTAATTTCAAGTCTGATCCATTGATATATTTGTTTCTGTCCAAAGATATTCTTCACACAGTTGGCCCCATTGGAAGAAAAGAAGACAAACTTGAAAGCTGCTACAAAACATGTTTGAAACTTTGCTTGGAAAACCAAATCAAGACAGTGGTATGTCATACAATAGAATATTGCTGAATGATAAAATTGTCTTGCCTAAGGTTTTGATGCAATTCCTGTAATAATAATAATAATAATTAATAATGATTTTTCATAATAATTTTTCATAATAATTTTTCATAATAATTTTTCATAATAATTTTTCATAATAATTCTTCATAATAATTTTTTGTACATCTACATGTACATGCAATTGTCTTAGAAGTTAGTGCTTCATGGTTGTCGACTCGAAAGTTTTAACTATTTCGACAACCACACACACCTCATATCTTTTCTTATATTAATTACTTAATTTAACTACTATTCACCTTCTCCTGTACAAATAAGCTTATTCAAGAGAAAATGAGGTAAGAGAAGGAATCCCTGGTACCCCATCATGTGCCCCGTTAATTCTATTTTTAGATCGAAGCTATTTTTAGCTTTAGTTACCAGCCCGCGCAACCACTCTTGACTTGTAGAATTTTAAAATACTCAACCTTACCTTGGTTTTTCCTTTCAAAAACTTTTTATTTTTTGCCATTACTGCGATTCTCAGTATTATGCGAACTCAGACATTCAAGCAGTCGGCTGGAACTTGGTTTTGAGCTAAATTATGGATCATTTGGTCGAAGAATGTATTTAGTTTTGAATTCGTTTGAGTTTTGAATTTGATTGACGGGTAGCGAAAAACCAAGTTCCAGCCGACTGTTTGAATGTCTGAGTTCGCATAATACTGAGAGAAAAAAAGAAAAGCAAAAGACTACACAGCTTCTGCTCCAAGATAACAAAGCAGTAGTCGCACGATTTCTATGATGTTTACATGCAAAGTCTGCACTGAATAAAAATACAAAACTGAGCGAAACAATATCGTCAACTCTCTGAGAAAAGGCCACAATTTAATTATCTAAGATTCATTGAAGGATTTTACGAATACTCAGGCGAATTGAGCAAAATTAAGGTGCTACAAATATAAACTACACAACGATCAAAGTCAAAGCAATCACGAAAACAAACTCTATAGTTAAAGTGGTCTTACCGGCACTTGTATTCAACAATTACGAAGTCCAAGCGTTATTCTCAGGTGGGAAAACACGAA
This sequence comes from Actinostola sp. cb2023, assembly GCA_033675265.1. Taxonomy (NCBI): domain Eukaryota; kingdom Metazoa; phylum Cnidaria; class Anthozoa; order Actiniaria; family Actinostolidae; genus Actinostola; species Actinostola sp. cb2023. The sequence continues at coordinate 220,451 of JAUJYZ010001011.1, forward strand.
GGAAACTTTACAAGAGCCAATATCACCAAAACCTTGAAGCACCAGCCATATTGTGGACATGAAAATGTAATTCAACCATCTGCAGTCCTACAAGACGCCGACTACAACAAAACGACTCCTTGGTCGGTTTTCTCTGTCGAAGGACATGGCAAACTGAAGCTGTTTTCCTCTATTTAGAATCGTCTCAAGTGTCCCAAATTCACAATAATTTCAGTCAAATCCCAAAAGGATAATTTGGTAAAATCCTTTATTGAGTTTTCGAAGTAAAAATGTGTAAAATGTTCGAGAAAGTTGAGAAGATTTTCTTCGCTCAATTTTGACTTTTCATTTCAAAACCGTGCGTAACGGCCTGCGCGACCTCGTCTTATATGATCTGACCAATCACGTTCCGTTCTAAAGATAGATTGATTCTAAAAATAGAATTAACGGGGCACATGATGGGTCAAGAGCCCAATACCAGGGATTCCTTCTCTTACCTCATTTTCTCTTGGCTTATTATATTAAGCAATTAAAGCCTTCACTGAACCTTGGTTTGAAAGCGTCCCGTGAACTTAGCCTGTTCTCCTGAGGATTACCTTTATTGCTTTTATCATTAATATGCAACTTTCACTGTACATAAGTTTGCCTGTAAGATTGTAATCATTATCTGATGATGGCATACAATGTAGTTGTTGCCGAAATATAATATCGCTCTACTATAGCTTGTGTGTTTGTTATCTAATTTAGACCCTTTCATTTTATATTCAATTTATATTATTATTATATTATTTTCATATATTTATATTATCCTTGTAAATATGTGTGAATAATAAAACGTCTAAAGTTCATTGCTATAATACATGTCTAGACAATGGTACAATGTAATTATTATTGGTTGTAAACCGCTATTAACTCGCCTAGATTAAATAAACTTCTTCATCTGATGGTTCAGTGTTGTTGATCATTGCTCATCTGTAGTCATGATGGATGTTACAATATTTAGCTCAATTGTTTTTTTTGTTTTGTTTTTGCCACCCAAATGAATTATTTTACATGGTATTACAGAGCCATCACCCATCTTTACCTTGTAATAAACCAAACTCGTTGGTTTGTACAATGATATTATTTCTCGGTCTTGTCTTCTTTCTTATGTATTCCAAACTGTCGGATGTCTCAGGTGCATTTTGTTTAACAGCTGTTGAGCGTCTTGTTAATGTATGTTCTTCAGTGTTTTGTTTTGTCACTGTTGAAGTTATTACTGATGTAACATTAATATATTTTCTCCATGCAGGCATTTTGCTGTATATCGACTGGTATTTATGGTAAGCCCATAGAATACAGACATTCACTCATAATTATTCCCTTACAATGTATATTATATTTCTTTAGTGATATTATTGATATATATTATTGAATGAATCTATAGGCTATCCCAACAGAGATGCTGCTGAGGTAGCTTTACGCACCACTCGTGATTGGTTAGAAAAGAATGCCGATGCTGTGAGTTTATGAATGAATGAAAACCTTTATATTATTTAGGGTTGCTAATTTTGTAAAAGCATAGAGACAATAGTATTATGCTCCCAATACTTATTATTATTATTATTATTATTATTATTATTATTATTATTATTATTATTATTATTATTATTATTATTATTATTATTATTATTATTATTATTATTATTATTATTATATGACACTCTAGCTCTAGCTCTATTATTGCTGTCTCCTTCTCCTTGTCCTCTTCCTCCCCCTTCATCTTTTTCTTCTACTTCTTCTTTGTCTTGTGTTCCTCCTTCCCCCTCTTTTTTAAGCTGTTGTTGTTGTTGTTTCTCTTCCCCCATCTTCTTCGTTTTCTTCTTCTTTATCATCTTATGCTTCTGGTTGAGTTGTGGGTTGGTTGGTGGTTTGGTTGGTGGGTTGGTTTGTTGGTAGGTTGGTTGGTTGCTGGTTTGGTTGCTGGTTGGTTGGTGGGTTGATTGGTGGTTTGGTTGGTTGGTTGGTTGGTTGGTTGGGTGGTTGTTGGGTGGTTTGGTTGGTTAGTCGGTTGGGTGGTTGCCTGGTGGGTTGGTCGGTTGGTGGGTTGGTTGGTTGGTTGGGTGGTTGCTGGGTGGTTTGGTTGGTTGGTGGTTTGATCGGTTGGTTTGATGAGCTGATTGGTAGGTTGGTTAGTTCTTCATTATTATCGTCTTGAACTCTGCTGGTTTGTGGGTTTGCTAATGGGATGGTTGGTAGGTTGGATATTTCTCCTACTTTTCCTACTTATTCTGCTCTTTCTCGTTCTCTTTCTTCTACGTGTACTTCATCTTCTTCTTCATAATCGTTTTCTTCTGGTCACGTTACGTGTTGGTGAATTGATTGGTGGGTTGTGTATGGGTTGGATGGTTAGTTAGTTCTTCATCATCTCCTCCTTTTCCTTCTACCTCTTCTTCGTTTCCTTCGTTTTCATCATCTCTTACAAATTCTTCGTCTTCTTTTTCTGAGTCGTTGGTTGCATTTGTTTACTATAATCATAAATAATGATTAATATTTTTATTTGATGTGATATGTTCCGATAAATTGCTACCAACTAAATAAAATACAGATGAAGATAGTCATGACGATGTCATCTTTCCTTTCAGGTTGATAGAATCATTTTTTGTTTGTTTTTGCCCAAAGACATCGATATCTATCATTCTCTCATGTTGAAATATTTCCCGCCTCGGAAGGAAGAAGACATTAAGGAATCAGAACAGAAAAGACAACACAAAAAAGAACAGGACAAGAAGAATGAAGAAAACGTAGCAGACGAACAGCAGTCAGAAGAAGTGCCAGTACAATTAACAAAGAAACAGAAACAAGAACAAGAGGAAAGTGAAATTGAAACGACGGAAAAGTCCCAAAATGAAAACAGGATAGAACCTTCTGGCGAGGAAGAAGCAAACCCAGCTGAGCAAGGAACGGAATCTATGGAACCCGAAGAAGACATTTCTGATAAAGACAAGCCACCATGTGACGCCCAGACAGCAGAGAAAATACCTGAAAAACTTCAGAAGGCTACTGGCGAGGATGAAGCAACTCCAGGTACTCAAAGCCCAGAATCTATGGAACCCGAAGAAGAAATTTGTGATAAAGACAAGCCATCATGTGACGCCCAGACTGCAGAGAAAATACCTGAAAAACTGCAGAAGGCTACTGGCGAGGATGAAGCAACTCCAGGTACTCAAAGCCCAGAATCTATGGAACCCGAAGAAGAAATTTGTGATAAAGACAAGCCACCATGCGACGCCCAGACTGCAGAGAAAATACCTGAAAAACTTCAGAAGGCTACTGGCGAGGATGAAGCAACTCCAGGTACTCAAAGCCCAGAATCTATGGAACCCGAAGAAGAAATTTGTGATAAAGACAAGCCACCATGCGACGCCCAGACTGCAGAGAAAATACCTGAAAAACTTCAGAAGGCTACTGGCGAGGATGAAGCAACTCCAGGTACTCAAAGCCCAGAATCTATGGAACCCGAAGAAGAAATTTGTGATAAAGACAAGCCATCATGTGACGCCCAGACTGTAGAGAAAATACCTGAAGAACTTCAGAAGGCTACTGGCGAGGATGAAGCAACTCCAGGTACTCAAAGCCCAGAATCTATGGAACCCGAAGAAGAAATTTGTGATAAAGACAAGCCATCATGTGACGCCCAGACTGTAGAGAAAATACCTGAAGAACTTCAGAAGGCTACTGGCGAGGATGAAGCAACTCCAGGTACTCAAAGACCAGAATCTATGGAAACTGAAGAAGAAAGTTGCTGTAAAGACAAGCCACCCTTGGAAGTGGCGACAACACAGGAAATAAACTAAAGTTGAACAGACTGATGGCGATAATACGGCGAAGGAATAATAAACTGTATGTCAGAATGCACTTAGTACTACACAAGCAGAAAATATTTGTTTCAGATTACATTGTACCTTTGAATTGAAAAGACTGATTGTAGACATTTTACTGATTTTAGACATGTATTTTTATTTGCACAACCATAACTTCGCAAAAATGTCCCATAAATAAGAAATCAAATCTGGTTGTATATTAATTTGAACTTAGATCAGTGTCAGAATGTGAGGTATTATTAGAGGTTGAGGGATTATTAGAGGATGAGGCATTATTAGAGGATGAGGCATTATTAGAGGATGAGGCATTATTAGAGGATGAGGCATTATTAGAGGATGAGGAATTATTAGAGGTTGAGGAATTATTAGAGGATGAGGCATTATTAGAGGATGAGGAATTATTAGAGGATGAGGCATTATTAGAGGATGCGGGATTATTAGAGGATGAGGCATTATTAGAGGATGAGGCATTATTAGAGGATGAGGCATTATTAGAGGATGCGGGATTATTAGAGGATGAGGCATTATTAGAGGATGAGGCATTATTAGAGGATGAGGCATTATTAGAGGATGAGGCATTATTAGAGGATGAGGCATTATTAGAGGATGAGGAATTATTAGAGGTTGAGGAATTATTAGAGGATGAGGCATTATTAGAGGATGAGGAATTATTAGAGGATGAGGCATTATTAGAGGATGAGGGATTATTAGAGGATGAGGCATTATTAGAGGATGAGGCATTATTAGAGGATGAGGTATTATTAGAGGATGAGGCGTTATTAGAGGTTGTGGCATTATTAGAGGATGAGGCATTTTTAGAGGATGAGGCGTTATTAGAGGATGCGGCAAAAAGCAGGGACGTACCTAGCCGGACGCCACGACGCACTTGCGTCATCCCGCAAATTTTTGAAAGACAAAAAAGTAGCTATTTTAAAAAAAAAGGAGCTTCTTTTCGAAAAAAGAAAAGAAAAGTGAAAAGCAAAAAAAAGGCAAAGAAACAAGCAAATAAAAAATACAACACTATCACCCTATAGATTGCTGATTTCTTCTTTGTTCTAACCCCGGGTCTGCATGAACTGCAGAACAGTTTTGCTCTGCATGCAGAGCATGGCGGGTTTCCTGTGTTTGCATTATGCGGATTATCCAGACCACCCTGCATTTGCATGCGATTAGGCTTTCCCGCCAATTTTCCTTCTGTCTGGAGAGAGAGATTCGTCCAACAGTCTGGATAATACATGTACCGGTGAGTTAAATTTGTTTATTCAGTCGAGAGCCCTTTAAAGACATGAAAGACAAAATTCCCATACTTTTGAACTGTCAAGCCATTTTGGCTTTATCATATCCGTAAGAAGAAATAATTTCACTACGATGGTGCATGCGGTTCCCACGATTATGTATGTGGAAACATGCAGACTTGTTGTCTACTACTTGAATTGAATTTATGATCGCTTTTTCGTCTGCATGAAGGCAGCCTCTCTACCTAACGGGAAGCATGGCCAGAAAACCAACAAGAAATTTTATAACTGAGTACTTCCATATAACGGAAAAGAGCACAGAAGGATGTGGAACTATTCTCAGGCAGAAGAGAGATGTAAGTTTAATTTGAAAGAAACATTTGTTCTAATATGGTTATTGGACAAATAATTAAATTTTGATTTGAAATCCTGTTGCAGACATTAATTTACGCAATTGCATTTGGTGCTTCCATGTTGTTTCAATTTCTTTGAAGATTAAAGCCCTGCGGTATCAGCAGATTTTTAGTGCTGCACAGTCTTATTTTCCGGGCGAGCTAAATAAATTTTACGGCTACACATTCAATAAAACCAACATGTGTATAGTTTTCTGTATTTAAAATTGACAGCTGTCAGTCAGCAGGATGCGGATGTTGCCGAAACACCCAGAGTGATAGCCACTACGTCAGTAAATACACAGAGTCGTAGTTCACAATGCCTTGATATATTTCTTAATAATAGAGCAGCTTCTACATTGTGCAACAACGAGAAAGAGTGTTTATTGCATGGGAAATGGGAAATAGAGGGCCTCTATAGATACAAATTCCCTTCAAGGTATGAATATCATTATGAATACGAAATTAGTACGTAATACCAAAGTTACTCCCCTTAAAAATATAATACAAAAATAATTACATGTAAATGTCAGACTAAAGCGTGTAACATGATAAACTTTCTTGCCGATTATCGAAGCATCTGCCAGGCACCGTGAAGAGGAAGCGAACTGGGCGAGAACCCCCTTCCAAATATTCGGAAAATATCCAACAGCAACCCCTAAATGATTGTTATTGCTTTTACCTTCCAGGAACATTTCTGGGACGAAACGGAAGCTCAACCCCAATTTCATTATGCAAACTCCGTGGTTACGATACAGTCAATCCACAAATAGTGTCTATTGTGCTCACTGTTATCTTTTCAGCACTCGCAGTTTTCGTTATAGCGATTGGTCCAACATTTCCAGATATATTTGAACGGCATGTCAGTTCTGATGTCGATTCCCATCACACTGCGGTGGAAAGAGCGCACGCGTTTTTGCACGTTCCCAGAAAACACTAGATCCCAATGACCAAAACCAGGTCAATATTTGAATAACAATAGGAACTATTGTACAACAATAGGAACTATTGTTAGATAAGCCTCGTTCTACAAAGGACATGTCTTTGTAGAACGAGGCATCTATTGTTATTCAAATTTTGACCTGGTTTTGGTCATTGGGATCTAGTGTTTTCCTTCAGGCGTGATGGTGTGCCAAACATTTGCCAGCAGTTGCACAATCAAAAAAGGTGCCAAATAGAAGAAAACATCCATTTTGAAATGCATTACTGAAATAGTGATTATGTTTGGTAAGCGGAATATTGCTTTAAGGGAAAACAATTTGCATTGTGGAAAGAGCGCACGCTTTTTTGCACGTTCAGCGTGATGGTGTGCCAAACATTTGCCAGCAGTTGCACAATCAAAAAAGGTGCCAAATAGAAGAAAACATCCATTTTGAAATGCATTACTGAAATAGTGATTATGTTTGGTAAGCAGAATATTGCTTTAAGGGGCCATGTTCCTGAGGAAAACAATTTCAACGCCGCACTAGCTTTAGTGGCAAAACATAACTCCAGCACGCCAGAGGCAATGCAAAGTATACAAGTCCAGACATACAAAACGAGCTCCTGAGCATTGCCGCACAACAGATACTATAGATCGGATTGTTGCTGATTGCAGAAGAGCAGAGTGTTACACGTTTATCGCCGATGAATCAACGGATATCGCTGTGAAGGAGCAAATATCGGTTTGCGCGCGGTTTGTTGAAAAGAAAGATGGAAAGCATTATGTAAGAGAGGACTTCCTTTCATTTCTCCATGCAGATCAAGGTGCTAATGCTGAAGCGCTTACGACGAAGTTCATACAAACTTTGAACACCCTTGGTATACCACTAGCCCAAATAAGGGCACAAGGATATGACGGTGCCAGTGTGATGAGTGCATGGTCATGTCAATTAGCCATTCCGAGGTTGCGGAAGGGACTGGGACCGAGAGTAGAAATATTAATTTGATTAAGAAATGAATCCCATCACAAGAAAGATCACACCAAAGTTAGTAAGTTTACCAAGTTTGAGAGTGTTTGGATGAATACTAATTGAATAGCAAGCTCTCAAAAAATCATAAAATTAACAGAGAATGTGTGGATTTGGGGGACGCCGTCTTTGAGGTCCATACATTCTCTCTTATTTTTGCGACTTTTAAATGCCTGTTATTCTGTTAGTATTCACCCAAACATGCTCAAACTCGGTAAACTTACTAATTTCAATGTTATCTTTCTTGTGATGTGGTTCATTTTGTGATTACATTAATTTTTGCACTCGGTCCCAGTCCTTTCCGCAACCTCGGAATGGCTAATGGCGTCCAGGCGAGGATTCGTCGGCAGAATCCGAAGGCAAGTATATATACACTGCAGGGCTCATGTACTTAACCTCTGCATTGTCCACTCCTCCAAACTTCCTCTAATCCGCAATATAATGGACACCATGCAAGAAGTTTCATTGGCATTCAAGTTTTCCGCCAAACGGCTATACTCGTTTTCCAAGAACAACAATGAAGCTGCTAGGGAGGAGATGGGTAAACGTGTCCTTGTGTCCTTCGTGCCGAGAGAAACGATGATGACGTGTGGCAGGCATTACTAGAAAAGGCCACGGAGATCGGTGTAGTATACAACATAGTGCCATGCATGCCGAGGAGAGCAGGAAGGCAACAACACCGCGTGAGAACGTCGAAGCCGATACACCAAGCATATACTGGAAGAGGGCTGTTTATTTCCCATTTATGGACCATCTGATCAGCGAGATCAATGAACTGTTGGTTAAACCATATATTACCTGGCTTTTCTAGCGCAACATCTGATACCTGGTAACATATATAACGATGATGTTGCCGGTTAAATGTAACTAGTAGGCATTTCATTCAAGCTGCCAACCAGGAGAAATATAATTTTAAAATATTTTTCTCTTACAAGGAAAACTTGAAGATCTGACAGACCAAGCGGTACTGAGAGCAAATATACCAACACTATACATACATACATACATATACTTTATTTAAACACGGTAAAATCATCAGTAACATAACAATATAAGTAGTGATATACAAATAAAAATTAAAAATATATGCGTACTATTACTGCATACTGATTTACATGATTGCCGTGTGATCTGATGTTCAGAGTATTCGGTTTATTTCCCTTTTAAATTGCCCAATAGAGTCAATATTTCTGATCCGCGATGGTAAGTTATTCCATATTTGAGCCCCACTGTAGCTAAAACTACGTTTTCGATAATTCGTGTGTGGCTTGGGCATTGCAAGTTTTCTGTCAGAATTTCTAAGATTATATTCTGTGCTACGAGGAATGAACATTTCGTGTAGGTACGTTGGGGTTAGTTGGTGGAGGGATTTAAACATCATGAGAGCTTTTTGTTTTTGCCGGCGTTTGTCTAGTAGGACCCAGTTCAGCTTTTCAAGGAGAGACTTGGAACTGGCGTAGTAACTGGCTCTCAATGGGGATGACATGGGGATATGTCTCTAGACGATTTCAGACGTGAGGTTGTCCGATGGAGACACCGATGGCAGATGAGTGCTGGAAACATACCACAGACCCTGATCGAGACACTTGATCATGCTGATCCCCACTTCTATCCAGGTATTTACGTACCACTTGCGTGGCGGAGAGAAGTTTTAGTGGGATGCATGAAGCGTCTGAAAACTTCACTGAGAGGTACCATGACCAATGAACGACTGTCCTCGTTGGGAATTCTACATATACATAAGAATATGGAGGTTGATGTAGATGAGGTCATTACCAAGTTCGCCAGTAGACTGAATAGACGCCTTGATTTTGTATTATAATCCAGTTTTTAGCTGTATAGCATTAGTTATTTCATGCATTATTATATGGTGCTTTATCAAGGGAAATTATTCGTACACTAAAGTAGCAATACACGCGGAATGTGTTTATTGGAAAGATTTGTAAGACCATGTTAACACGGAAAAATCACTTTGCCTTAGTGCTAGCTTTCTATCATCATTTTGAAAAGTCGTCAAATACATGAAGGAAATTACACTTTTTTTACTCATTTCTTGATAAAAATGTTTGTATTCCGCGTGTGATATACACCCTATGCATAAATGGTAGAATCGTAAAATCACATTCACTTCGTTATTGGGAATATGTTACAGTAATATCTGACCATCTCTTTGAAGAGAGTGTTATCAAAAATGAACACACCAAATTTTAGGGCTGTACTACGAAATCTTGAAAAGTTATAGTGACTTGAAATTACAAAGAGACCGGACTTTGGGCCTACCAGCCTCGTTTCCATGTATTTTGCACCTTTCAAACGCTTATTACTTTATGATGGTTTCATTTTTATTAATGCACTTTTGGGGTAATTACTAAACTGTGGATGATCTTTCAATCTATTATTTTTACCTTTACTTAACTCGTTATTCTTTCAGTTTTTGCAAATGTATGCAAATTACATAAATCGATTTATGCATAGGGTGTATAAGCTTAATTAAAATCTAAACATGTAGATTTATGCTTTTTTTTGGTTGGTCGGGGTGGTGGTGTGCGAGTATATGGCCGGTGAGGGTTGGAGCGCGAGGTGTGAGGAGTGGGCGAGTATAAATTTAAATTTCACAATTCTGCGTCACTCCAAAAAAATCCTGGCTACGCCCCTGTTTTAGTTCTATCAGAAATATTATACCTTCAAAAGGAGAAAGCCGTGCCTGATTTCTTATCGATTATGTCTGTGCTTATAAATGAATCCAACGACATGTCCTCGCGATCACGAAATTGAAAATACTTTATGTGGCCATTGTGATGAATGTATTTCAAGAATTACATAAGTTATTGGAGACACCGGAGATCATTCTAAAGACTGATTTACGTTCGACTTAATGGCTACGTAAATCTGGTGTAAACATGACTTTATGCCATATTTAAGTGAACCTGTAAATCCAGCTTAGCTAAAGGCAAGTTTAAGTTCTATTTAAGTTTAGCGTAAATCTACCGTAAAGTTCACAATGGACTTTACGCTATCTTTACGTTCACTTTATGCCTGGAGTGCTTACTTGAAAGCTGAACTTTACACAGCTTTAATCGTGCTTAAATGCAGCTTAAAGTTGAACTATAAGAACTTTAGCAGCTTTAAGCAAAGCTTAAAGTAGCTTAAATCTAGTTTTTCGTGCTGTGACAGTGTGCAAGGGATTTAGTGTTTATTCTATTACAGAAAGAAACAGGACAAAGGACGACAACACAGTTTGTTGATTGACAGTTGTCATTGAATACAGACTATTCCCCTAACAAATCCTTCAAAGTAGTAAATCCGTATCCGTGCAAGGGATTTAGTGTTTATTCTATTACAGAAAGAAACAGGACAAAGGACGACAACACAGTTTGTTTATTGACAGTTGTCATTGAATACAGACTATTCTCCTACCAAATCCTTCAAAGTAGTAAATCCGTATCCGTATCCGTGCAAGGGATTTAGTGTTTATTCTATTACAGAAAGAAACAGGACAAAGGACGACAACACAGTTTGTTGATTGACAGTTGTCATTGAATACAGACTATTCCCCTAACAAATCCTTCAAAGTAGTAAATCCATATCCGTATCCGTGCAAGGGATTTAGTGTTTATTCTATTACAGAAAGAAACAGGACAAAGGACGACAACACAGTTTGTTGATTGACAGTTGTCATTGAATACAGACTATTCCCCTAACAAATCCTTCAAAGTAGTAAATCCGTATCCGTATCCGTGCAAGGGATTTAGTGTTTATTCTATTACAGAAAGAAACAGGACAAAGGACGACAACACAGTTTGTTTATTGACAGTTGTCATTGAATACAGACTATTCTCCTACCAAATCCTTCAAAGTAGTAAATCCGTATCCGTATCCGTGCAAGGGATTTAGTGTTTATTCTATTACAGAAAGAAACAGGACAAAGGACGACAACACAGTTTGTTGATTGACAGTTGTCATTGAATACAGACTATTCCCCTAACAAATCCTTCAAAGTAGTAAATCCATATCCGTATCCGTGCAAGGGATTTAGTGTTTATTCTATTACAGAAAGAGACAGGACAAAGGACGACAACACAGTTTGTTTATTGACAGTAGTCATTGAATACAGACTATTCCCCTAACAAATCCTTCAAAGTAGTAAATCCATATCCGTATCCGTGCAAGGGATTTAGTGTTTATTCTATTACAGAAAGAGACAGGACAAAGGACGACAACACAGTTTGTTTATTGACAGTAGTCATTGAATACAGACTATTCTCCTAACAAATCCTTCAAAGTAGTAAATCCATATCGCTGAGGAGCACGTGTTTCTTTCACGTCATCTCCCTGGATTTTCCCATCAACAAGGTACTTCTTGTTCAACTTCCCCTGAGCCCACGTCAGAATCTTATCCATATTTGGTGTGGCCACACCCATTATCTCGGCAATACCACGTATTACAACTAAGCCGTATGGTATATCTTCAGTCAGGAACCGATAGTTAAAGTTAGGTACCCATTTACCCCCCTCTACTTGGACCATTGGATGTGTCAGTCCCTTGTAAGCTTTGTTGGTTGTGATGGCAGTAAACAGGGTACTCTTGTCCTCGATGTCGTTAGCATAGCATTTCTTGTGCCAATCAAGGATGTGAATTGTTCTTGAGAAATCAGTTCCAGGGCTTTGATCAGTGATAGCTTTCACAATTGAAAGAACTTCATCAGACAGTGCACTCAGTATGGACGCACCCTCTTGGCCCAAGCCATGATAAAACAAGGGACGTTCATCAAGTGGCTTACCATCCCAGTTGATCCATCGTTCATACAAGAGACTAGTGTGTAGATACCTATTGGTTGATATTAGATTGACAGCTAGTATATGACCTTTGGTTGTTATGGGTTTCTCACCAATCAGTTTCTGGACTACAGTATAAGGGTCCTTCTTAGGTGTGGCTGATCCAACTTTTACAGCACCCAGCATGGCATCTTTGGTTCCCAGTACATCGCATGACTTCCCAAACTCTGTTAATCGCGTTGCCCATGGCAACGACTCGTAATTAACAAGCGTTACCTGCTTTGCCAAGTCACCGAGTATTTCTCTTTCTTGAAACTCAAACCCTGCTTGTCCAGGAAATCCAACTAGAATCATCTCTGGTTCTACGTATGCTCGTATTGCCTTCAGATACAGCTCATGCCTAAAGGCTGGCAACACAAAAGCAATGACGTCACATCCTGGAATTGCTTGTCCTGGGTCGTTGGTTACTAGACTTGGCTTGGTTTTCAGTTCACCACATTTCTCTCCTTGGTGGTAAAGGCTGACAGTAAAGTCTCCCTTGTGAAGCGAGTCTGACCAACGTTGTGCTTTATCTTGGGACAAAGTAAGAACACGGACATCAGTGTTGGGTTGAGATGAAGCGATACCTGACCACGCATGCGCACCATTCCCTCCACCGCAGATCACTAGTTTTGTCGGCTCGGTTGCCATTGCTTGGTAGAAAAAGACAAAAACAGATTAGATTTATGCATAAACTGGAGCCAACAATGTATTCCCAAGGGTTACACTAGCAGCGCAAGCCACAGGTAGCCCAACCATTGCTTCTGAAGCTACTAATTAATTATGATAAATAAAAATATATTTGTATGCGGCGCGTCTTTTTTGATGGGCTCCCTGTGCACCTGGATAGAAATGTATTATGTCAGGATCCCTGTGTGCGTCCCGCAAGTAAGAAAACGTTTCCCGTGTTTACAGTAGCCTGTATTTGGGAGAAGTCGAGAGTCAAAGGCCATCGAAACTTTAAACTTTTTCACTGTCTCATCTAGAAAGTACTTAACGTAATTAATGTTGTACTTTCTTACAGTTGTTCTTGAAAGGGGCAGTGTCAACCCATATGACCGCGTAAGCCTGGGTACGAAGAAGCGAGAAATAATAAAAGTCCACCGTGGACTTTTATTATTATCGATGTTTTGAATCCGTTTCCATCGACCTTAATCATGTTTGTTCAAGCGTCTAATGGGTCACTAGTAATAATTCAAAGCATGTTCTTCATTTTCAACAATTCGTAGTGGGGATTATTTCATCTTAGAACTGACTTTGAAGCCGTTGAAAAAACAGCCATAGAGAGGCCCCGGAGAGAGGCAGGCCGCCATCATCCTCGAGTGAAGAAAACCGAATTGTAAACCGTCAATTCTGGTTGATTGCGAAGGAATCTTGATCATCAATCGTAGGTGCAGTGCTGTTCATGACATTTGAAGAGAAAAACTGACGTAGTCTAGAACGACTTGTAAACCCGGTGAGCTTCCCACCATCTATTGATGTGTTGGGTTTCCTGTGTTTTATTTGATCGGCCGTTGGAAAATGATATCGCCGTGAATTCACTTCTTGAATTGCTTGTTTTCAATCAGCTGTTAAAACTCCTTGAATATCATTATTTGCTTATTGCTTCAAATGACGGGCAAACACTGCCCTCCATGTGCTATCAAGCAGAGAGTATTCTATTCAAAAGGTGCAATTCAGCTGATGAAAATTCCTCACGAGGCCAGAAGTGACGTCTAATGAAATCAAGCAATTCTGTCCTTTTGATATAATGAAGTTCTAAAATTGCTTTCTAAATAAAGAATCGTATCTACTTGAGTCCTGTAGGTCATTTATTTAGCGATTAGAACGGTTTTTAGGTTAGGGGGATTCGGGACAAAGTTCCCGGGCAAGGTAGGCTTCTCAACCGAGTGTTATTGTTTTGATTTTAATGCGCATGCACAAGGCTTGACACTGCCCCTTTAAAACACAAGGTAGCGCCACGCCAACACAGCATAAACCATCTGAAACAAAAATATAAACGAACTCAATTCACTGACATCGCTATGAATGGCGATGGACTCGTGAAGCTGCCGTGAACTAAAGTATTATAAACAGTTATTCATTATTGTCATTGAAATAGTACTCATTCAGAAAGAGTAAAGTCGTCCCACTCTCTCTGGTTTATTAGCACTCGATCCATTTGTTAATTCTATCCAGAAGGCAATGTTCATAAGGCAACAGGAGAGCAATTGCAGAATTTCTGACTGTTTGAATAATTCGTTACCAGCAAATGAGACATTTTAATCCCGCGATAACATGACAAGCGGTCTCCCGGCAGTCCGAAATTCTCTCCAAAATTGCCATCAAAATAAATATATTTATCAAAATCAAACTACTCTAAGTTTGTTTAGAAATACCAAGCGCTTCTGTTGAGGTGGATAGATTTAAAAATGAAGTGTTCGCTTACGCTCGGCACAGAGTACGAACGAGTCAAGGAACTGAGGCACTTTGAAAATTTCTATATACCACAGGAAACCCAATCTATGTACTACCTTGATTATCGTTCGAAATTCACGCTTTTCAGGAGCCCCAAGCTTCATAGAACAGTGGTATAACACGTAAACTGATAGCGGCCAAAAATAACCGAAGACAGAGCAATTAGTTTGCTCTTTGCGTGCTCATCCTCCGGCGACCGGTTCTTATTCGGATCAACTCTAAAAGTGAGCTGTGTTTATATACAAAAGGAACCACTTTGGAGATAGTAATTTGGGGATTTTTATGAAGAATCGGATTCACGACAAACAGCAGAACACAACGAAAGTTTTGAAGAGTAGCAGCATTGGAAGCAGAAATGACTAAACTTTCATGGTTTCAGTGTATTGTAATGTACAGAGTGGAAATATCATGATTTTATAAGTCTACAGAAATCGTTCAAAGGAACCACTTTGTCGAAGAAGAATTCACTTCATTATGTGTAAGAAAGTGGGGTAAGCAATGATGATTATAATTCGAGCGACCGAAACTTTGTACTTTCACGCTTTTCATATACACCTATTCCAAATATCGTTGTCCGGTCAAAAAGCAACAAGGACTTTGGGAATTTCCTAATCAGTTAATTTATTTATCCGTGGTACTTGAGAAGTTATCCCTACGAGCGTTGAATAGCAATCATTTGGAACTATTCGGCCATTTGAAAATGCATGTTGTCAAAATGTCTACGGATGAATAAGAAGAAGAAGAAGAAGAAAGTCCCAATGTCCTTTGCGGTCGTCAGCTTCGTGCTTGTTGCTTTCGGAGGGGAAAACTATTTTTGGAATAGGTGTATATTGCATGATTTAACATACATTCTCTGTGATATTTAGCTGCCATTTTTAGCGAGAGTTTGTTGTTATAAATAACCCCACGTTACAACACACTTCAACCACTACAGAAAAATCTGAGCCCCAGGTGGGAAACGAACCCTGAACCCACGACCTGCCGAGTTTCTAGACGGTTGCTCTACCACTGAGCTACTGGACACTCTATGATTATCTGAGGGTTAAGTGTGATATAGCACTGAAATACATCAGTGACGATGGATTATCTTCTTACAAAATTAAAAGTGCCATTTGTAGTTCATGTAACACAGCTCTCAGGAAACTGAAGCATCTATTTTTAATGATTTAGATACTGTGTATAACTAAAGTTTAGTAATTATTATTAAAACACATCGAGAAAAGCTGGATTTTATGATGTTTTTGTGGTTTTACGTGGTTTTACTTCCTTGCAGTGAAAACGAGGGTTAGAGAAAAGAACTAGAACATCTATGACAGGATTGGTCTTAGGTACTTTACTTTAATTATACAATCAATATAAAATATAGTTCACCTACCTGGGAGAGATCGTCACTGAGGATTTCTTGGTTGTAGATAATCGATGAAGCTGATGATGTCATGTGTAACATACATTTGCATTAAAGACAAGACAAGTGTTACGACGATCACGATAGCTGTGTGACTACATATACGTTAGCTCAAGTCGTATTGTATCTTATTTAAGGTGGCTGGAATGGGTATTTTGGTGGCGTTACTTTCCATGTTTGAACGGAAAATACGTTGCTGCTGACAAACTAATTTAAAATCAATTTTTATTATACTAATATCGTGACCGTCGTAACACTTGGCTTGTCGTTAATGCAAAACAGACAAAAAGAAGCACCGTTACCAGCAATATGAGTCAAGATGGCCGACGCGCATTCCTTCCCATTGGTGTATTGGTGCAAGCAGCGGGGACTTTTGTGAATCAGGGGATTCCCCCTAATCATTAACAACAAATTCTCGCTCAAAATGGCGGCCAAATATTATAGGTAAATTCATTGGCTGACGAGGGAATTCCACGAAGCGAAGCGAAGCGACTTGTGCGATATCGCCTTTTCTCGTGAATTCAACGTGGAATTCCCTCGTCAGCCAATAAATTTTCCTTGAATCCCATAGCGTTCTCTTTGTTTTGAAAAATATATAGTTTTTAGACAATTTTGAGTCGCTATATCGCGCGTCGCTAAGAAAGCCAGTGCAGTGCAGCTAGCCACAGGCAGCCCAACCATTGCTTTTGAGGCTATCTAATAATTAAATAGAAATACATTTATATTCGCGCGTCTTTTTTTATGGGTTTCCTGTGGTAGAGCGCGCGCGTGCGCAATACGTATTATATTGGGCTTAATATAGAAAATGAACTAGAAGTTCTTGATTGAGATGCGTGACACTTACTTTTTAGATAAAACAATGGCAAACAAAATTATTTTAAGTGTCAATTGTATTTTTACAGACGTTTCGGGCATAGCCCTTCATCAGTGATGAAGGGCTATGCCCGAAACGTCTGTAAAAATACAATTGACACTTAAAATAATTTTGTTTACCATTGTTTTATATTGGGCTTCCTGTGTTGAATAATGTATAATGTTGGGCTCCCTGTGCGCATCCCGCGCGTCCCGCAGTACATGTGTATATTGAAACAAGGTATGAAACTCGATCACGTGACAAATACGTTTTTGCTCCTAATCTTTGTCAAAATGACGTGAAAATTACATTTTTCTTCGAATAACTAAACTTTACCGTATTCTCTAAACACTTCATAAGTTTAGTCGTGTATTCACCGTACGCTGAGAAACTTTAATTTTGACGTTTTGCGCCTCATCGGACCGATGTGTGCCGCAGTTCAGTGGTGCACTTTTCCGTGAGGCAGTCGGATTTTGCCTTCGAGAGGACATCGGCCAGCGCTCGTCAAATCTGAACTGTGCTCTTTTCAGCAAGCTATTTTAATATTTATATTTTCACTAAAAATAAGTCAAAACATCTACAATATACTTTATTTGTTTTCTGTTTTGACATTTATAAAGTATTTGTTTTGATTTTTGATTTTTATCGATTAAAATGCTTTAAAATTGAGGCATTGTGTTTTATAAATGCAGAATAGTCTCAATATTTACTAATTTAGTACTGTACAACACATGTTTGCTATCAGTACTTGTAAACAAAATGACAAACAAACCAATGGTATTTATTTCAACAATAAGTTAAAAAAAAGTTTACTAAGCTTTTTACACACTGTTTCTCCGTTCTTTCTGTGTAATTTATTCACTATATTGATCAGTAATACGAAACTAAATAAATATTATGCATGTCACCACAATCATAAGTTGAATGAATAACAAACATCGGAGTTCGTACAATTTGTAAGCACTCGGAAGCGATACTTACGTTCTTAGAAAAACCGTATTTAATTACTCTGTGTTTCTTTCAGTTGTTAGCTAGTATTTGCTAAATGAGTTGTACTATGTCAATGACAATAATGAAGAACTATTTTAGTTCATGGCAGCTTCACGAGTCCATCTCCATTCATGTTTCCTTCGATGTCATGTGAATTGAGTTCGTCTATATTTTTGCTTCAGATGGTTTATGCAGTTTATGCTGTGTTGGCGTTCCCTTGTGTGGCCTTGTGTTTTCAGTAAGAACAACTGCAAGAAAGTACAAAATTAAGTACCAGCAGTCAGTTGAGCGGTAATCCTTGTTGAAGTGTGATTTCGATCACTGACAAACTACACAAGTCAAATAGCTCAGTCATAATTTATGAAAACTGATTTGCTGAGGTGATTATTAAGCAGCCCTTCTGCCCTAGTATAGGCAAGTGCTTTTATTAGAGAACAGTTAGAGTAAATACTACGTAAAAACCTTGACAAAAATACTTTTAGTCTGAAGTTGCTTTTCAACAAAACTTTCTTGTGTCCCAACATACAATTCTCCACCATTCAAAGTGAAAAAGAACTACTTTAAAACCGTCCAATTTCTTCTAAAGTTACTTAAAGTTGACATGAATTGTGGACTCCTCAACTTACCATGAATAAGGAATAGAATCCAAACATTTACACCGAAAAATTGAGTATTTCTTGATATGAACTTCTCTTCCACGCCCCGCCATTAGCGACAAAATAACGTCTTCACCCTGGGTACCCCCCACGGGCCTGTAGCGTGCGACGGCTTCGGCTCTTCTGCTCACGGAAAAGTGCACCACTGAACTGCGCCGCACATCAGGCCATGATACGCCATCAGTTTCACACCTTGTTTCAATATACACATTGCTCACGGCTGTTTCGCGATGGACATTAGGTTCCAGGCTCCCGCGCGGACAAATCTGGTTGTTATGCTAAGTACCGCCTTAGAAACCAAAATGGCGGCAAGTTCAGATATTTTAATTTCTCGCCTTTCCCCGCCCTTAATTGCGTTTCTGTTTACTTTTTTTTCACATTGACTATTTCTATCAGGTTTTCTATAACTCGTTCTCATTTTCAGTGTGTATTGTTTATCTTATCATTCTAAAAAATCCAAAAAACGAGTCCGTCAATTTGACGATCTAAAGTATAAACAAGAGTACCAAGACGGGAAAATTCAATACTAAAAGCGTCATTTTCAGCACCTTTGGAACTTTTCCTGGATAAAGGTAAGACATTTCTGAAGGCTTTGGGTATTGATTGTTCTGTGTTTGTTGTTTATTAGTTATAAACTTTTTTCCCCTTTGAGTTTTCATCCATTACACGGGAGTCACTTTCATAACTTTTTATTGTTTCAATTACGATACTTAGATGACAAGCTTGGATTTCCATCTGGCCGGCTTAAGAAATAGCTGCAGAATTTGCGCTGAATAGCGAGGGGAGAAAAATGGAACGTACTACTATGACTGCCTCAATCCCGGCATCAAACAGAAATTATACAAAGTTTTTGGCGTGGACACTAGTGATGACGATCCGACTATTCTACCACCGAAAATATGCGACAATTGCTACTCCAAGTGCTTGAAATGGGAAAAAAACCCTATCTATGAGTCAGCCACAGAGCCGTTCCATTGGCAAGTGCATTGTATGGCGTGTATAATGTGTGAAACGTTCAAAGATAAAAGAAGAGGTGGAAGAAAGCGAAAACAGAGCAAGGGTAGAGGACGACCAAAAAATATATATATATATATAGAAATTAATCAACTTCGAAGAAAGCCGTTAGACACATCCAAAGAAATAATACCTTCCCCTATAATAGATAACATGCCAGCAATGGAACGTTTTTCCAACCCCCCAGCGGATTTGTTATGTCCCATATGCCAAAGGATGTTTTAAACAAGCCAATACAATCACCCTGCCAACATTACTTTTGTTACAATTGTATCTCTGCTTAGCTACATCATTCAGGTGATAAAACCAGATGCCCCATTTGTACGTGTTCTATTACTACTAAATCTTTAGTCAAAGCTCCTACCCGTCGCCTGCGTATCATGTAAACAAACGTTCTCATTAGACTTACTACAGTCACACGAACGTCAATGCAAAAAATACGTTGCGCAGCCACTCAGTACAACCTTGCCAGATATTCTTGGTACCGCGGTAACTGCACCACTATCAGCCACTGAGGAGACTCTTGCAACATTCTTGATAAAGAGAAAACTCAACTCATCTAATTCCTCTCAAATCACTTTGAAAACAGGTGGAACGGTGAGTTTTCAGTTTGCCTTTTGTTATTCATTTCTATAGTACCATTTGACATAACTATGCATAATTTGATTTGTTTGCAAGAAACCCAGTTAACAAGGAAAACGGGATCCATGATACCAATGATTGCAATTTTATATATCGTATCATATTTAGTTGTTCTTGTTTCAATTCAGCCTCTCAAACTCCTTATTTCGAGTGCTACACGCAAAGCCAGTAATGATGCCAGTAAAAAGACCATTCAACGCCGGGCTTCTGCCATCGATAGCTATAGATATGAGATTAGCGGTGGAACTGTTGCCGATTACAAACTCCAGCAACTATCAGAAATTAGGAGACTTGGTAGAGAAGAAAGGCGAGACATTGTGAATACAAACATTGAATTCAAACGTAACACCAAGATTAAAACTATACAATGACGAATACAAATGTAACACCAAAATTAAAAAATTACAAACGAATATACAATGACGAATACAAACATTGAATTCAAATGTAACACCAAAATTAAAACTATACAATGACGAATACAAATGTAACACCAAAATTAAAACTATACAATGACGAATACAAACATTGAATTCAAACGTAACACAAAAATTAAAACTATACAATGACGAATACAAATGTGTAACACCAAAATTAAAACTATACAATGACGAATACAAACATTGAATACAAATGTAACACCAAAATCAAAAACTATACAATGACGACGAATACAAACATTGAATTCAAACGTAACACCAAAATTAAAACTATACAATGACGAATACAAATGTAACACCAAAATTAAAACTATACAATGACGAATACAACTATACAATGACAAATACAAACATTGAATTCAAACGTAACACCAAAATTAAAACTATACAATGACGAATACAAATGTAACACCAAAATTAAAACTATACAATGACGAATACAACTATACAATGACAAAATACAAACATTGCATTCAAACGTAACACCAAAATTAAAACTATACAATGACGAATACAAATGTAACACCAAAATTAAAACTATACAATGACGAATACAAACATTGAATACAAATGTAACACCAAAATCAAAACTGTACAATGACGAATACAAACATTGAATTCAAACGTAACACCAAAATTAAAACTATACAATGACGAATACAAATGTAACACCAAAATTAAAACTATACAATGACGAATACAAAATACAAATGTAACACCAAAATTAAAACTATACAATGACGAATACAAATGTAACACCAAAATTAAAACTATACAATGACGAATACAACTATACAATGACGAATACAAACATTGAATTCAAACGTAACACCAAAATTAAAACTATACAATGACGAATACAAATGTAACACCAAAATTAAAACTATACAATGACGAATACAACTATACAATGACGAATACAAACATTGAATTCAAACGTAACACCAAAATTAAAACTATACAATGACGAATACAAATGTAACACCAAAATTAAAACTATACAATGACGAATACAAACATTGAATTCAAACGTAACACCAAAATTAAAACTATACAATGACGAATACAAAATGTCAAACGTAACACCAAAATTAAAACTATACAATGACGAATACAAATGTAACACCAAAATTAAAACTATACAATGACGAATACAAATGTAACACCAAAATTAAAACTATACAATGACGAATACAAATGTAACACCAAAATTAAAACTATACAATGACGAATACAACTATACAATGACGAATACAAACATTGAATTCAAACGTAACACCAAAATTAAAACTATACAATGACGAATACAAATGTAACACCAAAATTAAAACTATACAATGACGAATACAACTATACAATGACGAATACAAACATTGAATTCAAACGTAACACCAAAATTAAAACTATACAATGACGAATACAAATGTAACACCAAAATTAAAACTATACAATGACGAATACAAACATTGAATTCAAACGTAACACCAAAATTAAAACTATACAATGACGAATACAAATGTAACACCAAAATTAAAACTATACAATGACGAATACAAATGTAACACCAAAATTAAAACTATACAATGACGAATACAAATGTAACACCAAAATTAAAACTATACAATGACGAATACAACTATACAATGACGAATACAAACATTGAATTCAAACGTAACACCAAAATCAAAACTATACAATGACGAATACAAATGTAACACCAAAATTAAAACTATACAATGACGAATACAAACATTGAATTTTGGCGGGGATGGAACACCATAGTATGTGGGGTAAGCAATGATGATTATAATTCGAGCGACCGAAACTTTGTACTTTCACGCTTTTCATATATATTGCATGATTTAACATTATTCCCCATACATTCTCTGTAATATTTGGCCGCCATTTTGAGCGAGAATTTGTTGTTAATGAGTATATGCGCGTCGGCCATCTTGACTCATATTGCTGGTAACGGTGCTTCTTTTTGTCTCTTTTGCATTAACGACAAGCCAAGTGTTACGACGGTCACGATATTAGTATACAAATTGATTTTAAATTAGTTTGTCAGCAGCAACGTATTTTCCGTTCAAGCATGGAAGGTAACGCCACCAAAAAAACAGTCCAGCCACCTTAAATAAGATACAATACGACTTGAGCTAACGTATGTAGTCACACAGATATCGTGACCGTCGTAACACTTGTCTTGTCTTTAATGCAAATGTATGTTACACATGACATCATCAGCTTCATCGATTATCTACAACCAAGAAATCCTCAGTGACGATCTCTCCCAGGTAGGTGAACTATATATTTTATATTGATTGTATAATTAAAGTAAAGTACCTAAGACCAATCCTGTCATGGATGTTCTAGTTCTTTTCTCTAACCCTCGTTTTCACTGCAAGGAAGTAAAACCACGTAAAACCACAAAAACATCATAAAATCCAGCTTTCCTCGATGTGTTTTAATAATAATTAATAAACTTTAGTTATACACAGTATCTAAATCATTAAAAATAAATGCTTCAGTTTCCTGAGAGCCGTGTTATAATTACATGAACTACAAATGGCACTTTTAATTTTGTCAGAAGAAGACAATCCATCGTCACTGGGTAGAGCAACCGTCTAGAAACTCGGCAGGTCGTGGGTTCGTTTCCTACCTGAGGCTCAGAATTTTCTGTAGTGGTTGAAGTGTGTTGTAACGTGGGGTTATTTATAACAGCAAATTCTTGCTCAAAATGGCAGCCAAATATTACAGAGAATGTATGGGGAATAATGTTAAATCATGCAATATACACCTATTCCAAAAAATAGTTTTCCCCTCCGAAAGCAACAAGCACGAAGCTGACGACCGCAAAGGGCATTGGGACTTTCTCCTTATTCATTTATTCATCCGTATACATTTTGACAACATGCATTTTCAAATGGCCGAATAGTTCCAAATGATTGCTAGTTCAACGCTCGTAGGGATAACTTCTCAAGTACCACGGATAAATTAATTAATTAGGAAATTCCCAAAGTCCTTGTTGCTTTTTGACCGGACAACGATATTTGGAATAGGTGTATATGAAAAGCGTGAAAGTACAAAGTTTCGGTCGCTCGAATTATAATCATCATTGCTTACCCCACTTTCTTACACATAATGAAGTGAATTCTTCTTCGACAAAGCCGGTTCCTTTGAACGATTTCTGTAGACTTATGAAATCATGATATTTCCACTCTGTACATTACAATACACTGAAATCATGAAAGTTTAGTCATTTCTGCTTCCAATGCTGCTACTATCTCCAAAGTGGTTCCCTTTGTAGGTAAACACAGCTCACTTTTAGAGTTGCCATTGTCATGATCAAGGCTCAATGAGCACGGAAAGAGCAAAATTACTCTGACTTCGGTTATTTTTGGCCGCTATCAGTTTGAATCCTGGCCGTAAGTTACGTGTTATACCACTGTTCTATGAAGCTTGGGGCTCCTAAAAAGCGTGAATTTCGAACGATAAACAAGGTAGTACATAGATTGGGTTTCCTGTGGTATATAGAAATTTTCAAAGTGCCTTCCGTGACTCATTCGTACTCTGTGCCGAGCGTATTTTAAAACGAACACTTCATTTTTAAATCTATCCACCTCAACAGAAACGCTTGGTATTTCTAAACAAACTTAGAGTAGTTTGATTTTGATTTTGATAAATATATTTATTTTGATGGAAATCTCGGAGAGAATTTCGGACTGCCGGGAGATGGCTTGTCATAATATCGCGGGATTAAAATGACTCATTTGCTAGTAACGAATTATTCAAACAGACAGAAATTCTTCAATTGTCCTCCTGTTGTCTTAGAGTGGGACTTTACTCTTTCTGAATGAGTACTATTTCAATGACAATAATGAATAACTGTTTATAATACTTTATTTAGTTCACGGCAGCTTCACGAGTCCATCGCCATTCATATCGATGCCAGTGAATTGAGTTTGTTTATATTTTTGCTTCAGATGGTTTATGCTGTGTTGGCGTTACCTAGTGTTTTAAGAACAACTGTAAGAAAGTGCAAAATTAATTACGTTAAGTACTTTCTAGATGAGACAGTGAAAAAGTTGAAAGTTTAAATCGCCTTTGGCTCTCGACTTCCCCCAAATCCCGCATCAGGCTATGTAAACACGGAAAACGTTTTCTTACTTGCGGGACGCACACAGGGATCCTGACATAATACATTTCTATCCAGGTGCACAGGGAGCCCTTCAAAAAAGACGCGCGCATACAAATATATTTTTATTTATCATAATACTCCAGTTTCGAGTTGTTAAGCGATGACCGCTGTCATTGACAAAAGACGCATTTGCTCAGGCTAAGCCTCAATTCAGTGTACGTAAATTATTCACAAATACCGACGAGAACGCGAAAAAGTGTTGACATTCAACAATAGAAACCATTTTTAATTGCACGGGTTATTCTCTGGATTGAGGCTAAGCCTGAGCAAAGAGGAAGAATACTTTATTTGCACTTTACATAATATTACAAGTTTTTTTGTATTGATAAATAAAATTAAGGAGGAGAATAAAAGACGCAAACGCGTCTTTTGTCAAGGAGTACAGCAGTGTCTAAACAAACTCGAAACGGGAGTATTAGTATCCTCAGAAGCAATGGTTGGGCTACCTGTGGGTTGCGCTGCTAATGTAACCCTTGGGAATACATTGTTGGCTCCAGTTTATGCATAAATCTAAACTGTTTTTGTCTTTATCTACCAAGCAATGGCAACCGAGCCGACAAAACTAGTGATCTGCGGTGGAGGGAATGGTGCGCATGCGTGGTCAGGTATCGCTTCATCTCAACCCAACACTGATGTCCGTGTTCTTACTTTGTCCCAAGATAAAGCACAACGTTGGTCAGACTCGCTTCACAAGGGAGACTTTACTGTCAGCCTTTACCACCAAGGAGAGAAATGTGGTGAACTGAAAACCAAGCCAAGTCTAGTAACCAACGACCCAGGACAAGCAATTCCAGGATGTGACGTCATTGCTTTTGTGTTGCCAGCCTTTAGGCATGAGCTGTATCTGAAGGCAATACGAGCATACGTAGAACCAGAGATGATTCTAGTTGGATTTCCTGGACAAGCAGGGTTTGAGTTTCAAGAAAGAGAAATACTCGGTGATTTGGCAAAGCAGGTAACGCTTGTTAATTACGAGTCGTTGCCATGGGCAACTCGAATAACAGAGTTTGGGAAGTCATGCGATGTACTGGGAACCAAAGATGCCATGCTGGGTGCTGTAAAAGTTGGCTCAGCCACACCTAAGAAGGACCCTTATACTGTAGTCCAGAAACTGATTGGTGAGAAACCCATCCTAACAACCAAAGGTCATCTACTAGCTGTCAATCTAATGTCAGTCAATGGATATCTACACACTAGTATCTTGTATGAACGATGGATCAACTGGGATGGTAAGCCACTTGATGAACGTCCCTTGTTTTATCAGGGCTTGGGCGAGGTTGCTGCAGAGTTGTTAAGCAATATATCAGACGAAGTCAGGGACATTGCCAATGCCATCTCCATGCAGAGGCCAGAGTTTGACATGTCTGAAGTGATTCATCTTCATCCTTACTATTGTAATCGTTTTCAAAATAATATCAGTGACAAGACATCGCTCTATACTGCTATTAGAACCAATGCTGCATTCAGAGGTCTTTTCCATCCTATGGTTGAAACAGCCGATGGAAAATCGCTTCCAAACTTTGCCAAATACAGATATCTCACTGAAGATGTGCCATACGGCTTAGTTGTAACACGTGGTATTGCCGAGATAATGGGTGTGGCCACACCAAATATGGATAAGATTCTGACGTGGACTCAGGGGAAGCTGAACAAGAAGTACCTTGTGGATGGGAAAATCCAGGGAGATGACGTGAAAGAAACACGTGCTCCTCAGCGATATGGATTTACTACTTTGAAGGATTTGTTAGGAGAATAGTCTGTATTCAATGACTACTGTCAATAAACAAACTGTGTTAATTGTCGTCCTTTGTCCTGTCTCTTTCTGTAATAGAATAAACACTAAATCCCTTGCACGCTGTTCATGCACTGATTTGAAACTTGAACGATTTTCTATGGACTTAGTCCATGCAAAATGCCCGAAAATGGCCCAAAATGACGATTTTTGATGGACTTTATAACATAGCTTCGATATAACAACGAGCGCTCTGATTGGCTGATTAGCGTGCATCCATAACTCAATGGACGCACGTCGAACGACATCCTCCCGTACCCTCCCCCACTAAGTTACACATTTCGAGCTCTATTGTGTATTCGACCAATCGGAAGCGATCTCAATGACACGGTCTAAATTCAAACTCCGTTCGCTCTACCACATGCAGCCACGCATACTCTCGCCTCATACTCTCGCCTTCGGCCCGAAAAGCGCCTCTGTATACCAGGGTACGCAAAATTAGACAGACGACACGAACTGCAGATTTAGACTCGGCCTACCACAGGTAGTCTTTTTACACGGCTCAAAGGGAGAGCACTTTGTAATTAATTTTAATTTTAGTGATTTTGATTCCGTGTCTAAATAAAGTTCATTCATTCATTCATTCATTCAGTCCGAGTAATGAGCGTATTTACCAGCAAGTGATAGTTAAATTCCTTCAGTGACGGCATATCCTCATCGTGCCAAGACCTTCCTCGAAGAGAAATATCGGGAGTTGTTCTCGGGACTAAATTTGAGTCCACAAGTTATCAGTCAGCGGCATAGCGCGTGCGAAGTAATTTGTGACCTACGAAGAAGAACGAAAACCGGCTGCGTCTAATAACTGGTGCTCGGCCAGAGGCCTGGGGACTATGAAAAGAAGAAGTACATACTAGATCCGTTTCACGTAGTAGATTGCCGTCACTGACGTCAACGGTCGTCTCGAACATCATCCGTCAGTGCGCGCGCCGTCCGTGTTGACAAAAACGTCACGATCAAGGACGAGTAGCTCACACCTTAATTGGGTGTTTGTTGGTGTTGCAGTCTGCATTGTATTCTTGGTTAGGTTTCTTTGTATGCAGGGTATTGTTTTGGTTCAAGTTCATTCTTCTCGTCCTTTGTGTTCATTGTTTAACGTAATCTGGTGTTCTGCAACACCAAGAAACCTCCCGTTAATTGAAGGCAGCTGAGCTGTTGATGGCCACATTGCAAAGTGTGTGGGCATGTAAAAGGTGGGCATGTAAAAGGTTACGAGCTACAATGCGATCAAAAGATGGTAGCGCGCGTCGTAATCTACAGACGTCTTACTTTTCTCTCTCGCAAAATGCAAAAGTGATCACGTGATAGAGCAAATTTTTATTTTTTATTTTTTAAAGCTTGAACATTGTTGAGCAAATTTTGTATGACTGTGCGGAAAAACCACGGGGCACGGTCACGTACGGCACGGTCACGTACGGCACGCATTCATTCGAAATCCTAATTCATCACGGTCACGACACGGCACGCGTCCGTGCCATAAGTTTTTCACAATCATACGAAATCTGCTCTATTTTCTATGCCGTAGTATTTTGTGTGTTGATAGGGATCTTGATTGGCTCACACGTACATCCCAATATATACGCATGTTTTTCTCTGACCACGAAGTGTTTCACTATAATATGTTCTTATACTCATTAATTATTCATGAGGTAACCAGCCAATCCGGTGCATCAAATCCGGGCACATGATGGACCTTGAAACCCCGGAAAGTCCGCTCAAGAGTACTTTGAAATGATGGATATTTCAAAGTACTCTTTCCTGAGTTCTTATCCCTCATCATCGGGACCTTGGACAGAGTAGAGGCAATACCACTCTGTCCGAATTAGATTCAATCTGAAAGCAGGCTCTACTTCATGCTACTCAAGAGTCCAACACATGTGGGATACGATGTCCTCGACTCTGCGCATGAGCAGAGAATATGCAGACTGGAATTCTTGCTTTTTCGGGCTAAAATCTTGCAACTCTTTATTTATTGCCTTTAGGCCATTGCATGTAATAATTAATGAGTATGAGAAGTCGTTCCAAAACCTCGAATTCGGACTAGACGGGGTTTCCAGTCCTCGGCTTCGCCTCGGACCGGAAACCCCGTCTAGTCATCATTCTCGGCTTTGAAACATTACTTCAAATGCATGTACTTTGTCGACGATTTCTCAACAATTAATATAAGGTTTTTTGATACTACTTCAAGTTCATAAGCATATCCTAGAGAATATCCATTGGTCTTGAATTTTTTCTGTCTGAAAGTTTATTTCTCTCAGATGTCCGTGGCGTAGCAAGAACTCGTAAGTTTATATTGTTCGCTTTATTGAGGAGTTTGGTGAAATCGTTTTATCTGCAGGGAATAAATGCATCGGCAGATCAGTGTTCATTAGTATAGGTAATAGCATGGTATGTGGTGATATTTGGCATAAATACAAAACATGCTATTATTTAAATACAGTAGTGGCTTCATCTGCGTTGTTCAGTTAAAGTGCAACTAACCCGGCCTGTGAGATTGTTTTAAAAATATATTCAATATATGCTGAATAGTTGGTGGGTTGCAAATTTGATGACGTCTACTAAGGAATTTGCCATAACTTATTTAGACTTTTTCAAGAAGAACTTAGTTTTTGAAATGGGCAAAAAAGTTATAAAATCATTTAGAAAGACTGTGAAAATATTCTGTAAGTTTTCAAATGTCAATAATCAGCACAAGGGCGTTTTTGTATAATAAATGATTCCTTAGTAGACGTCATCAAATTTGCATATTGAGATTTCAAACCTCTATAATTCATAAACGCAAGGTTCAAATCACAAGTTACTGAACCCACCAACTATTCAGCATATATTGAATATATTTTTTAAAACAATCTCACAGTGGTTAGTTGCACTTTAATATTCCATGGATACCGCTTTCTGTTAGCTACTTAGGAAATGTGTACTTTCATAACCCTGAAGATGGCCGCGTGGCCGAAAGCTTGGTTCATTATACAAATTTCAAATGCAGATGAAGCCACTACAATGTATGTAAATTGATGCCTGCATACAAGGAAACCCTGATATGCTATTATTTGTTTATTCACTATCTAAGCAATTATTTCTGTAACACCATCGGCTTTTTTCGTCGAGTTATTTTGGTTCATAACAGAGCAAATTGCTCTCAAAATCCTTACTTTCGGCCCAGCAAGTCCACTCACATTAACATGATTAAGTCACATCGTTGTACTTTTGTTTGGTATTTTATATGTCTGCATTTTCTTTGAGTATCGAATGGTGAAGGCGAGACTTTGCGAGACTCCGAGACAAGGCATTTTATGGCGAGCCCGAGACGCTCTTTCACCGATTTCCTTTGTTTTCAAAGTTCGAGACTCTGAGACGGGCTTTTTAATTTGCGAAAAAACGAGACCCGCAAAATTTGACCGAAATTTTGGGAGACTCTGACATTTTGCGGGGACCATTCCACACCCCTAACTCTGTGAGTCTCGACATTTTGGTTACCATGGAAACTGTAATTTACACATGTAGGTATTTCAAATTACGCTGAAACACCACTGCTCTCGGCCAATCAAATTGCAGAAATATCTCAGAGCGTTGTATAAACTATTGAACTTTAGCTCGTGGCTTTAGTTACATTTCTATGTTCGAGTCTAATACATGATGTATATTGAATTAAAGTAAGCATGCATGCTCTGCCTAATCACGCAACGAGTGACCAAACACTGTTTTAGTCACGCTGCGATGCCTATATTTAGTTCGGTAAAATCTGTCGGAGGTTTTTGCACTATTTTCTGAAATAGTTCGCTATTGTAGTTCTTTGGCTAAAATCTAAGATGTTTCAATTTCGGGTACTTTTTGATGAAACATCGATTTTGTGCATGCCACTCTTAACCTTGTCGTTTTAATATACCCATTCTGAGCTGGTATTGTCGACTGTGGAAATTCAGTTTTACAGTAAATTGCTTGTGCAGTAATAGGCTAAAAGTGCTTCTGTATGACAAGAAGAAAAAAGCTTTTAGGTTTCATTTTAAAAGAAGCCCGAGTTCACGTACGCTAATGTTCATATAAATAAGTGGGAGAAAACAATAGCCAAACAACAACAATAACAACTGTAATTCCACTGGCGTCGTAAGACTTTGTATTGGCAGCGCTATGTTATTCAATTGGCGACTGTACAATTAATTCCTGTTTAATTTTACAAACAGCTGGTCCGCTGACCGAAATTATCGCTTTTGTTTTACGGTTTCATTGTTTGGAAAACACTAGATCCCAATGACCAAAACCAGGTCAAGATTTGAATAACAATAGGAACTATTGTACAACAATAGGAACTATTGTACAACAATAGGAACTATTGTTAGATATGCCTCGTTCTACAAAGGACATGTCTTTGTAGAACGAGGCATCTATTGTTATTCAAATCTTGACCTGGTTTTGATCATTGGGATCTAGTGTTTTCCTTCATGTTTGCATAGCTCATGTTCGTATTAGCGTGACCTTAGCGAGACGGAGAAGAAGACACGTCGCTGCAGAATTCCTTTTCGATCGTTCACCGAGTTCAGGTATGGAGCAAAAACAGTCGTTAAGGTTGTATATATTTAGAATATCTCGCTAGAATTATCGATAATTTGCCTGGCATAAAATGAGAATACGAAGCTGTTGTATGTAGTGCATTCAGAGTTCTTGGTTAATTAACGTTCGCTGTCTGATGAGTTGTGTTGTTTGTACATAGTTTACTGAAACTTGGTGAGACATCTAGTTCAAGTTATCGCACGTGAACTTTAATATTTCAAAAAACACCAAGATTTTCTCTGACACTAGGATAGAGTGATCGCTCACTTTAGTAGCGCCTCGCTTATAAAAGCCTTCAGACTTCTTGCCTCTAATATACAAGGCCTTAAGAAGACCGTATGTAGTTTTGACACAGATCATAGACTAAATAGCACTGATGAAGCAATAGACGAATTATAGCGATCTATATATCTGATGGAAACTTATGTATTCCTAAAACTCCCTGACTTTGAATAAATTATCAATTGTATTTAGATATTCTTAATTTTGTTTCAGTTGAGCAGCGAAGCATTTTAGGGTATTGGTTTATATATTATGCAACAGATTAGATTTTATTCATATAAAAAAATGAGAGAAAACAATAGCCAAAAAATAACTGCAACTTGGCACTGGCGTCGTAAGACTTTTATTGACAGCTAGCCCTGTTATTAAATTGGCGACTGTAATACGCAATTCCTGTTTACTTTACAAACAGCTGGTCCGCTGACCGAAATTAGCGTTTTGTTTTTGAATATGGAAATTATGAAAACATGAAGAGTATAGCGTGACCTTAGCGTGACATGACTCAGCTCAACACCGAGAACGACAGATCGAGAAAACAAGTGGCTGCAGAATTCCTTTTCTTTCACCGAGTTCAGGTATGGAACAAAAACTGCCGACGTGTATATTTAGAATATCTCGCTAGAATTATCGATAATTTGCCTGGCATAAAATGAGAATATGCAGCTGTTCAGTTGTATGTAGTGCATACAAATACAGAGAACAAACATTCATAACTTCTTGATGAATTAACGTACGGAGAAATATATTTTTTGGAACATAATTTACAACAACTGCAATGCCACTGGATGTAATCTGAAGCAACGTTGTCTTCCACTATCGCTGTTGACATTCAATAACACCAAACTCCTTCTTCGGGGACTGTCATTTTGCCTTCTCTTTCACTCTGTTTTATAGTGACGTTCTACAATGAATTTTCAATCTACAATCTCAAAACGACGCCGAAATCTCTAGTTACAATATAAATATCATATAATCAGTTAATCCACAATGGCATTTCATGCACTCTCTTGCATAGTTTTTTTAATGCATGACACGTACAACTTTGATGATCCCCGACCCGAAATGGGTAGTCTCCTTCGCAGCCATTTTTAGTCTCGCTCCACTCCCTGCGGTCCCTTCCCCTCGCTCCACTCCCTGCGGTCCCTCACTCTATGTCCGTGAAATAGTACTATTACTAAATAGTACTAAATAGTGTTATCTCTATTGTTTTCTATTGTTTCATCAATGTTATTTAGTACTAATTAGTTAGCACTGTTTCACGGACATATCGTTTGTACCCTACCGTCTTGTCTTGATTTCTTGCGATTTTGAGCGTTTTTTAGGGAAGGGGAGGGGTACCTAAAATCGCTAAAAGACGCTCAAAATCGCAAGAAATCAAGACAAGATGGTAGGTACAATTGTTGTCTAACATTTCAAGCTTTATTGACAATATTTTGCTCAAATTTTTCGGTATGTCGAGGTAAATATATACTTCACATACATTCTCTTCACAAACATACAACCTGGGTTACCTGTGGTACATGACAAGTATAGCTACGTTTAGCTCTATGAGGGGGACATGGGGGCTCGCGGTATTGCGGTATCCGTCGATTTTTTGTGCGATATTACGGTATTTTATATTTCGAGATGCGGTATTGCGGTATCGTCCTGGTCTGCGGTATGCAGTATTTGGCGATTTTTAGCTACGGTATACGGTGAAATTCAAATTTCTTTAGCGTATTTCGGTATTCCGGTGGTTTCCAAAACATTACTACTGCTGTTTCAAATTTCAAATTTAGATGCGGTATTACGGTATTTTTATTTTTTTGATACGGTATTGCGGTATCAGCTACCCAACGTCCCCCTCCTCTATTTCAGTAATTGTAAACTATCTAAACGGGACGGTTGACGTTTACCAGCTGATACAGATTATCATTGTATGATTACGTTTGTATCACAAAGTTCCTGGCTGGCGAAAGATTTCTAATAAAACAACCTTGCGAAAGTTATTGTTAGTGCAGTCAGAATTAACAATTTTACAAATTTTTAGGATTGTTATATACTATTAGTTTAATTGTAATTACGTAATTTTAGTATTCATACATTTGATATATTCCTTATTAGCCATTATCTAAACGAGCAGGGGACTGGGAACGAGTTTATGAGAATTAATGTAATTACGAAATTAAGTTTATGACATGAAACAGTATGTTGAAATTAGTATCTGTACGTGCAAAGTGTGATGTGATTTGAGCGAATCATTCTGTCCGAATTATATATAAACTTTTGAAATTGTGTTGTCCAGCCAAAATTTTACAGTGAATGTATGGTTTGGCTGGACAACGTCAAACATTTACACTGAGTTTGTATGGGAAAATAGACATCTTTGATGCCCTCTAGCATCGTCAATATTAAGCCGAAGCTCACCAAACTTTCCAGACTAGCTAAGTTTGATCTGCTCTCTCAGAAAATGATGCACACTTTTGCTAGTTTCTTATTGAATTAGTTTTACGGACTTGGTCCCAGTCCCCTGCTCGTTTTGGTAATGGCTAAATACCGATACGGCGGCCATTTTGGATGCTATTGTTTTGGCTAAAACATTATGGGATGCTCAGAGTGCAAATGACCCAAAAACTGTACAGTGTGGAGTCGCGTCAATATGTTATTTTTCAATTTCACTCTAACCATAGTGTTGTATGACTTACTATCTACATGTGTTGTGTATTGTTGTATAATTTTGTACAAATTCATTGCTTTAAATTAAGTTTTCGTAGTTTTTCATGGCCAAATGGTTTCTAGCTTGCACCCTGGGCATCCCATAATTCAAGATGGCCGCCGTATCGGTAAAAAGGTCGATTCAGTCATTACTGCTATGTAACTTTTTTTTAAATAAACGATCTATCTATCTATAACCTCCTAAAGCAGACCCGTGTCCAGGCTTCAGTTTTACTTCGCTGGCCACTGGGTCAGCGAAGTGGCCAGCGAAGTAAAACTGAAGCCTGGACACGGGTCTGCTTTAGGAGGCTATCTATCTATGGACTAATGGACGGAGGAACATGGAATATTTTGTTTTTCCATTTCTCCTAATCGTTGACATTCATATAACAAGTTCAAATATAAAATAAGGGGGTCACCGTGCTAACACACGAGAACTCGTTTATTCCGCCAAAGACCGCTTTACACGTCCGCGCGGGACTGGGTTCTAGTATTTGGAGGGCTGCATATGGAATGATTTCTTTTGTCTTTCTATTCTCTATAAATGACCTTAGAACCTAATTACTGCGGTTGTCAATGTTATGTGAACTCAGACATTCAAAACAGAGCTTTAGATTTGAGTACGAGTTTTCGCCGTTACGATCAGTGCGCATGCGTAAAACCGTGACATTGTCACGCCAGCTTGAAAATCTCGTCGACTACGACCAGATTTAACTCATGCAAAACTCGTAGTCTAGAGGAGACATGGGGGCTCGCGGTATTGCGGTATCCGTCGATTTTTTGTGCGATATTCCGGTATTTTATATTTTGAGATGCGATATTGCGGTATCGTCCTGGTCTGCGGTCTGCGGTATTTGGCGATTTGGGGCTACGGTTTACGGTGAAATTCAAATTTCTTTAGCGTATTTCGGTATTCCGATGGTTTCCAAAACATTACTACTGTTGTTTCAAATTTCAATTTTAGATGCGGTATTACGGTACTTTTTTTTTTTGATGCGGTATTGCGGTATCAGCTACCCCCCAACGTCCCCCTCCTAGAGTTCGAGTTTTGAGTGAGACATTTTGACTAAATGTTTCGGTCTTTTAAATCTAGAACGCTCAATAACATCTTCTTTAATGATATTATTCTTGTTGTTGTGACAAGCAAGAATTAATTGCTAAAATTGGAAGGAAAAGCTGAAGCGATCAAATTTCGTTTGTTTGTTTTTGAATCTATTAATATTATTATTAACAGCGTTGACTGAATGAACTTTATATCATCCTAGTATGGCGTCCAAACCTGTGATCATGGTATCGGTGCATCAGGCAGCGTTGACCCTGAATGCCCTACATTCATATAACTTTAGTTTCCAACATGAATGAACTTTATATCATCCTAGTATGGCGTCCAAACCTGTGATCATGGTAATCGGTGCATCAGGCAGCATAGGTGTTGCCACCCTGAAAGCCCTACATTCATATAAGATCTGTTTAGTTTCCAACAGCGCTGACTGAATGAACTTTATATCACCCTAGTA
Source organism: Actinostola sp. cb2023 (assembly GCA_033675265.1). NCBI lineage: Eukaryota > Metazoa > Cnidaria > Anthozoa > Actiniaria > Actinostolidae > Actinostola > Actinostola sp. cb2023. The sequence goes on from JAUJYZ010001011.1 coordinate 256,169, forward strand.
TGGCGTCCAAACCTGTGATCATGGTAATCGGTGCATCAGGCAGCATAGGTGTTGCCACCCTGAAAGCCCTACATTCATATAAGATCTGTTTAGTTTCCAACAGCGCTGACTGAATGAACTTTATATCACCCTAGTATGGCGTCCAAACCTGTGATCATGGTAATCGGTGCATCAGGCACCATAGGTGTTGCCACCCTGAAAGCCTTGGTGAACTATGCCGATAAGTTCGATATCAGAGCTGGTGTACGCGACCCTCAGAAAGCTGCAGATAAACTCAGTGATCTGCAAGGTGAGGCTTTATTAGATATTCACGTGTCACTTCTCTAATAAATTACTCTCCTGACTACACACATCCATTTATAGAATACTACTGGATTGGCTTGGTCTGGGATGTGTTAGAATCTAACTGTCAATCACATGTCAATTTCGACCAATAGGAAATCACGGCCGCCAGCGACCGTAAATATCTTAAATACACGGCCTTGCGGGCAGGCCCTCCTTCCCTTCCCTGTTTCCCAATCCCCCTCCTTCCTCTCTTCCTCTCCCCCAATTCCTTCCCCTCTTCCTCTCCCCCAATTCCTTCCCCTCTTCCTCTCCCCCAATTCCTTCCCCTCTTCCTCTCCCCCAATTCCTTCCCCTCTTCCTCTCCCCCAATTCCTTCCCCTCACCCAGGGCAGGCTGCGCAGGCTAATATATATACTAATACTGTTCCTAATCCAAAGGTGCCATTACCTTCGTTAAGGTAACGATGGGTGACGAAGATCTCTCGAGCAGTCTTCGTGGCGTTAGTCGGCTCTTCATCGTTACACCGGGCGTTGAAAACCGTGCCGAACTCACCATGGCAACAGCACATTCTGCAAAACTTGCGGACGTGAAAAGCATCGTGGTTGTGAGTGTGCTCACTGCGGATTTGACATCCACCGTCTTTGGTGGTCAGTTCAAGCAGATTGAAACATCCATCAAGAAGCTTGGTGTTGCGTGTACTTTCCTTCGTTTGCCGTTATTTATGGAAAACTATTTCGCTGCGAGGGACAGTATTGTAAACCAGTCTTGCATCTACTTGCCGGTAGATCCTGCTAAACCGTATACCCCGATGGCTGTTAGTGATGCAGGTAGGTCATAAGGCATTTTATCGTGTTAGATCCAGCTTAGCCGTATACCCCGCAGGCTGTTAGTGATGCAGGTAACGTAGATCATAAGGCATTTTATCGTATTAGATTCAACTAAACTGTATACCCCGATGGCTGTTAGTGATGCAGGTAGGTCGTAAGGCATTTTATCGTGTTAGACCCAGCTAACTGTAATGTGTTGTCTGTTGAAGTGAGTCGTCATCGGATCAAGAGAATTCGACGCGGCATTAGATGCATTGGCTCAGAACTCATTTATTCTCCTTAAAGCCGGTTAACGCCGGTGAAAACCTGACAACGAATTCACAACATAGTTACACACATATACCAGCTAATAAAACACACAAAGACAACAAGAAACTTACCAATTGACGATACGACATGTGAAAAAGCACTCAACACACTACACACACAGGTCGACCTCGTGGAAACACACGGCACGCATGGCATGACGGGAACAAAGGTACAACGGAATGGAAGGGAACACGGACACAGGACTAACAGAACACAAATACATAAACTTGTTGAGGATAAGCCTCAACATAATCCGTATACCCCGGTGGCTGTTAGTGATGCAGGTAGGTCGGTGGGGGATGTTAGACGCAGGTAGATTGTTGGTGATGCATGTAACTCAGTGGTCATTTTACCGTGTAGCCTGATAGTTTGCTCAGTGCAGTTGGACAGCTTCCAAGAGTCGTCTGTTACTCCAGTAGATTGAGTGCTATTTCTAAGCAGATTCCTCTTCTTTTCTTTGTACAACTTCAAAGGCCAAGTAGCCGCTGCAATTCTCGCAGAGCCTGCAAAGCATGCCGGTAAGACCTACAATATCGTCAGCAGCAGACACACGTTGAACGAAGTGAGCGCGGAATTCTCACGTCAGCTGGATAAACAAGTGCAGTTCATCCGAGTGTCGTATGAAGAGGCAAAGAAGAGTTTCATGCAATCTGGATTTCCCGAATGGCAGGTCAACGGAATACTAGAACTCTATCAGTAAGTACATGCTTTGTATTAGCCTAAACGAGCAGGGGACTGGGAACGAGTTTATTAGAATTAATGCAATTACGAAATTAATTGTGTCGGAATTATAAGCTTTTGAAATTGTGTTGTCCAGCCAAAATTTTACAGTGAATGTATGGTTTGGCTGGACAACGTCAAAAAATTACAGAGTTTGTATGTAAAAATAGACATATTTGATGCCCTCTAGCATCGTCAATATCAAGCCGAAGTTCACCAAACTTTAAGTTTGATCTACTCTCTCAGAAAATGATGCCCACTTTTGCTAGTTTCTTATTGAATATGTTTTACGGACTTGGTCCCAGTCCCCTGCTCGTTTTGGTAATGGCTAATTGGAGTAATGTTGAACAATTTCAGATGTCTCTCAGGTCTAGATCAAACGCCGTACTTTCCAAGAGCCGTTCTTTTAATTAAAATTACTTCAAAGAAACCGTCTCATAACAATTGTTTGAAATGAGAACGGCTCATGATTAGCACGACGTCTGAACTAGGCCTAAAAGTACTAAGGGTTGGGCAAGCTCGAAATTAACCACGGGAAAGTGGGTTTTAGAATAGGTGGCGGCTAAATGGGATGCCTTAAAAGGACCTCATTAATATAAAACAATAGAACGATGCAGTAACACAATAGATTCGTTCTATTTTTTGGTCGGCCAAGGGCGGTGTGGGTTATGGAAACAAGCCTTTACCTTTAGAATACTCCTTTTTACAGTTCTCGGCGCCATCTTGAAAGGTAGTCGTGCCTTTGCATCGAAGCGAGACCAACACCTTGTACAATTATTCACGTCTCTATCATTGCAAGGTCACCATTGGTCTCGCTTCGATGCAAATGCTCGGCAACCTTTCAAGATGGCGCCGGGAACTGTAAAAAGGAGTATTGTTAAAGTCCTGGTCCCGGTTGCACCAATGGTGAATAGCGCTATCCACCGATAAAATGTATTGGATAACTGCATCAGTTTTATCCGTTCCGGTGGATAGCGCTATTCACCTTTCGTGCAACCAAGGCCTGGGGATTAGACTACACTTGAAATCCAGGGTCCCCATTTAACGAAATTCCCCCTCTGTCGTTAAATTCAAAGGTTGATTGACAAGGGCTCATACGTGACCAATCAAGCCAGCCTTGATGACTACCGTAAGGTGACTGGTATGGCACCCACCTCTCTTCAAGACTGGGTAACAAGTGTAATCAACGCCTTTCAATAGCAACAACCACTCAACTAACACCATTGCAAAGATGCATGGCTTATTAATGGAACAATATTTAGAGTCATTTTAGTGTGAAAAGCGTCCGGGCATAATTTCCTGTTGCATCACAGATGTCCTATAACCTTACGATAACTTTCTTATGGTTTACATACAGTCTACACAGACCCTATGCAAAAATGGCCGCTGCTAATTAGCATGATAATAGTTGTACATTTATGTTTAAAGTAGCAAAATGGTTCATAATGATAGTAAATACTCCAAGAAAGATAGTCTGTGAGTTTGAAGGTGAAATATTAAATTTCTGCGTAGTTGTGAGTACTTTATTGTGTGGGGGAGAAAAACATGAAAACGAGCCTCTAAAGGCCTCGGTTGATAAACACATACAAAACTCTGTTTTTGATCTGTAATAACTTCTTGAATATAACAACCCAACTTTCCAATTTTGTGTATTTTGAAGTACTCTTTCCGATGGCTGAAACAATTTGCACTGTAAAGGTTTTAGTTTGTCTATTTTAAAGGCACGGAATTATGCATAGGGTCTATGCACCTATTTCAAACACGTTGATAACGGGCAATAATCTGACATTGATGACCTGAGACCAAGAGGAATCGCGGGAATCTACCGTTCAAACACCAAACATGACCCCAAGCTCGAAGTAGATGGAATGGATTTTGCATATTAATGAGAAAATCATCATACTCCCATAATTCCTTTCGGTCTCAGATAATCCATTTTAGATCGCCCGTTTTCAACGTTTTGAGGTGTATACTTGTTAGAGTCGCTTTTGTATGAGTGAGAATGTTAGTACCGTGTGGTTTGATTGGATGAGATGCATCTGCACGCTTTTTGATTGGTCCAGAAAGGAAGCCATTTGAGTGTCATGGTACCGTAGGTTTCCCACTCATACAAAAACGACTCTATTGGATGAGATGCATTTGCACGCTTTTTGATTGGTCCAGAAAGGAAGCCATTTGAGTGTCATGGTACCGTAGGTTTCCCACTCGTACAAAAACGACTCTATTGGATGAGATGCATTTGCACGCTTTGTGATTGGTTCAGAAAGGAAGCCATTTGAGTGTCATGGTACCGCAGGGTTCCCACTCGTACGAAAACAACTCTATTGGATGAGATGCATCTCAGCACGCTTTTTGATTGGTTCAGAAAGGAAGCCATTTGAGTGTCACGGTACCGTAGGGTTCCCACTCATACAAAAACGACTCTATTGGATGAGATGCATTTGCACGCTTTGTGATTGGTCCAGAAAGAAAGCCATTTGAGTGTCATGGTACTGCAGGTTTCCCACTCACACAAAAACGACTCTATTGGATGAGATGCATTTGCACGCTTTTTGATTGGTTCAGAAAGGAAGCCATTTGAGTGTCATGGTACCGTAGGTTTCCCACTCATACAAAAACGACTCTATTGGATGAGATGCATTTGCACGCTTTTTGATTGGTCCAGAAAGGAAGCCATTTGAGTGTCATGGTACCGTAGGTTTCCCACTCATACGAAAACGACTCTATTGGATGAGATGCATCTGTACGCTTTTTGATTGGTCCAGAAAGGAAGCCATTTGAGTGTCACGGTACCGTAGGTTTCCCACTCATACGAAAACGACTCTATTGCGCACCGTCAGCCTCAAGTTTATTAGTATATGATTACTATTACGAGTTACCGACGTTAAATAACGTCTCTTTACTTTTTTTTCTATTATTATTACCGTGACATAGTGGCACCGTACGTTTCTCATGCACTCGTAAAAACAAATAATCCACTTGTTTTGGACGTGTCGTTTCAATCACAGCTTTTGTTAAAACAATCGTTTTCGTACGAGTGGCAAGTATTTACGGTACGGTTCGTGCCGTGCATTCTGATTGGTTGAGCAATGATTTCGCGCGCTGTGATTGGTTGAATAGAATGTCTTCGATTCCGTACAATGATCGTAACTCCGTGCCGTAGGTTTCCCACTCATACGAAAATGACCCTAAATAATAATAATAATAATAAAAATAAAATAAAAAATTATAATAATAGAGTATTTATATAGCGCATCCTGGAACCTCGATACCGCTGTAAATTCAGACAGCAGACGTATGTATGCAGGGTTAGCCTCGAGTCAGTGTAAATTATTCACAAATACCAACGAGAACGCGAACAAATGTTGTTTTCACTGAACAATAGAACACTCCAGTCAGAGAATAACCAATGGAATGATAAAATAATGTTTCTATTGTCCAATGTCAACAACATTTGTTCGCGTACGTTCTCGTTAGTATTTGTGAATAATTTACACTGACTCGAGGCTAAACCCTGCAAACATGCGCCTGCTGTCTGAATGTACAGTGGTATCTGCGAAACAAACCTGTCTATAGTTGTGAAATGATCATGACATAATATCTTCATACTCAGCATCGATAAAGTTAGTCATTGGAGAAAATTTGCTGCAAAAGACTTTTAAAATGATTGTGTCGCTTGATACCGCTGACCCCTATTTCAACGAACCCTCGAAGAAACTCTGTTCACTCCACGTTTCAAGCAAATAATTTGGAAAATGAAATAAAAAAGTCAAAGGTTTTACAATTGCAGTTTCCAGTCTTATGTTGTCGCTTGCTAAAGCCGAATCTACACGAGCAAATTTTCCTTGACAAGGAAGACTTGCTCGTGTAGACGACAAAAACATCGCCAATTTTTCCCGTGTAGATGACAAAAAAGGTCAATTTTTCCTTGTCAAGGAAAACTTGTCAAGGAAAACTTGTCAAGGAAAAATTGTTCGTGTAGATGCGGCTTAAATCTACTGCGCGCATATATAATTAATGACCAGAAATCCACTGACTCTAAGTCTGTATTTGACAGTTTTAATAATGGTAGGCGATGAGTGTGAATAATTACCTTATTATCGAAAATTAACGATGACTAAATTACCGCGACATCTATTAACGCGAATTGTTTATTTGGTTCCATAAGTATATTCATACAAACACAGCCGATTGCAAAAATTCTGTAAATCAAGTATATCAGTATATCCATATATCGGGTGCATTATGGGTATACTATTTTAGAGTTTTTCCACAAAATATGCAACAGAGACTTACAAACAACAAACTAGAGACTAAATTACATAACATTCTAGAGTTTCACCAATGTTGCTTGCGTGAAACCACAGGGAGCCCAAGCTCATTATCTGTGAAGACCGTTGTTTAATTTGCATATTTACAGTAAATGTATGTGGCTTTAAAGGGGCAGTGTCAAGCCATATGACCGCGTAAGCCTGGGTACGAAGAAGCGAGAAATAATAAAAGTCCACCGTAGACTTTTATTATTTTCGATGTTTTGAATCCGTTTCCATCGACCTTAATCATGTTTGTTCAAGCGTCTAATGGATCACTAGTAATAATTCAAAGCATGTTCTTCATTTTCAACAATTCCTAGTGGGGATTATTTCATCTTAGAACTGACTTTGAAGCCGTTGAAAAAAGTGTCGAACAGCCGTTAAGAGGCAGGCAGCCATCATCCTCGAGTGAAGAAAACCGAATTGTAAACCGGCAATTCTGGTCGATTGCGAAGGAATCTTGATCATCAATCGTAGGTGCAATACTGTTCATGACTTTTGAAGAGAAAAACTCACGTAGAACTACTTGTATTTGATCGGCCGTTGGAAAATGATATCGCCGTGAATTCACTTCTTCACTTCTTGAATTCAGTCCTTTTGATATATTGAAGTTCTAAAATTGCTTTCTAAATAAAGATTAGTATCTACATGAGTCCTGTAGGTCATTTATTTAGCGATTAGAACGGTTTTAGGGGGGTTTTGTAACTCTACCGGGCAAGGTAGGCTTCTCAACAGTGTTATTGTTTTGATTTTAATGCGCATGCGTGAGGCTTGACACTGCCCCTTTAAATCATCCCTCCGTATTTCAAGATTTTTCGTAAATAATAAAACTTGTTTTCGCTAATGTGTTGTTCTTACTACTTTCGATGCTGTGACGGCGTTTCAGCGCCATTCGAGCGTTTTTAACGAAAATACCCCTGAAAGAGATAAATTTTAAATTTTAATCCAACAAAAACAAAAATATAATATTTGAAAAGAGCACACCAAAGTTAGCAAAAATTGAAATTTTGAAGTAATTTCGATGAATGGGGCGAAAGTTATGGGCGACTGAAGTTGGCTTTTTTCTTAAGAAACGTACGGTGGTGGGCAACAGCTCTAACTTTGGTGTGCTCTTTTCAAATATTATATTTTTGTTTTTGTTGGATTAAAATTTAAAATGTTACGCAAGACCTGCAAACTCCCCATTGAATCCTCATTACTACAATACATACAACTCGAATTGTCACATTACGATAGCGTTTTAGTTCTTTCTTAGTACACACAATACGATGTGCGATTTTGAATGATGATTCAATTATTTTCTTATGATTGCAAATGTTTGCATAATTTGAAAGTAACTTTTTCGTTTACAACATGTCATTTTCAAAATATTCATTCCATTTTTTAAAACCAGTTGCACTTACATTACATTTATTAATGATCAACCAGTAAAAATCACGGCGTTTCATCTTTTTTAGATTTAAAACTATTCCGTTGGTTAATGGTAAAAAAAAAAAAATCGTTATTAGTGAAGTAAGTTTTGCTAGGCTGAAGATGTCTTGCACTGCAAAGTAAATATTTTGGAATCGCATGAACTATCTGATAATACTGCAGACAATTTATTTTAGAAATATTATACCTTGAGATAAAAGATTCAAAAGATAAAATATTTCCATTACTGTCCAATAAGTCTTGAATAAAAAGTACACCTTTGTCAGTCCAGGTTTTCCAGTAAACAGACTTTCCTTCAATGAATATTTCATGAGTCTCATGAATTATTGTAAACAAAGGATGCTTTATACGGTCGATTTTCTATTCATTTAATGTGTGAAACTAAAACAAGGCTAAAGTCTAGAAAAGAAAGTCTAAAGTCTTAGAATCACCCCGATATATACACCTTTTAGGGTATTTTCCAGCCTAAATAATACTCACGATAGCATTCGTTTATAGAATTGGCACCTTTTAGGGGTCAAAGTTAGTCGAGATTCTGGTACATTTTCAGGTTATTTTCAAAATTTCAGACGAGCATCGGCGCTTATAAACACTAATAATAATAATAATAATAATAATAACAACAACAACAACAACAACAATAATAATAATAACAACAATAATAATAATAATATTTATAAGAAAGACAAACGCAAGGAAATTACGACGTAATTTCCTTGCGTTTTTCTTTCTTATAAATATAGTTTCTAAGTCGAAACTCATCCAAATAATAATAATAATAATAATAATAATTTTATTTATTAGGATAACATTTTACGATAAAGTTTAAGATTATGAAGTTCCGACGTTTCGGCGTTGCTAACGCCATTTTCAAGGATAAGTGTTAGTCAATGTATAGAGTTTATATAGAGTCCATTATGAATAATAATCAGTTCGAGGGTAGTCACTAGGGAGCACTGAACAATTTCGCTGTAATTGAGTCTTAGAATTTTATTTCTATAGCGCTAAATCCACTAATTGTTCTAAGCGCTTTACAAGACTAAGTATGAAAATGACAAATATAACGCGCGCTCTGATTGGCTAAAAAGCTATGTGATATAAGAGCACAGAAACATGGTTTTCATGACCTTGAACAACCTTGAAGCGATGCAGTGGATTTGATCGACCACAAATACATTTTTTCTGTTGTCAAACATCCTTTAGGTCTAGTTCAGACGAGCTAATCATGAGCCGTTCTCATTTCAAACAATTTACACCTGCATCCCATGCAGACCAATGTGTCTTCATTTATAAATCATTGATCGTGTAGCCACACGTAAACAGTCTTGGACAACTGACATCTGAAGACATTGCGGGCAAACACCAAGATCAAGCTAAGGTAACTCACATCTTAGAATAGGAAATCATATGGTGCCTGGTGCAATTTGGAATAAATTTGAAACAGTCCGTGCAATTTTGAACTCTGAAAATCCCCCAGTCCAAATTTATTCCAAATTGCACGAGAAAAACCATATGATTTCCTTTTAGTAATATACATGAAAAAAATAAAGCCAAAAGTTATGGAATATTTCACTGAAAAAGAAATTCTGAAAGAATGAGGGTTTATCATGTAATTTCAAAACTCATAGGACAGAACATGATTATCATAGCTGGAAAGAGCTCGTTGAAATTAGTAAAAATGTGAAGTTTGGAAAAGATCGCTTCACAAATTGCGAAGATATGAATTTTCAAAAATCGAAATTTCATATATTTACGCAATTCTTGCCTCCAACAAAGGTTTTCATGCAAAATTTCGATTTTTGAAAATTCATATCTTCGCAATTTGTGAAGCGATCTTTTCCAAACTTCACATTTTTACTAATTTCAACGAGCTCTTTCCAGCTATTATAATCATTTTATTGTCCTATGAGTTTTGAAATTACATGATAAATAAACCCTCATTCTGAAGAAAACAAATCCAACGCGCGCTCGATGGCGTAATGATGGCGTCATTAGCGCGCGCACTTCATAAAATGTTATTCAAAAACACAACAGAATCCTCAACTTTCCTGTCATACCAACCAAATTTTTATAGTCATATGATTTTAAAACAAGTAATCCTATGAGATACTCGTACAATTAATGGTTAACACCAAGCGACTAATTACTCTATAACTTACCACTCGAGATGTTTGAAAACTGTTCCAAATTTAAGGAACAATCTTAATTCAATTTTTAATTGAATTCACCATCAATTAACAAAAATAATTAATTATGGTAGGAGGGGAAAACAGAACTTGCGTCCCAATTGATATCTCCCCCTTAAATAATATATAAATGTCAAATAAAGAATAAATTTTCAAACATCATTCATGGTATTAAAAATCTTGTAATTGCATCCAGGATGGATTATATGACATTAAAATTGGTTGTCTCTGGCCATAGTTAGTAGAGGGGAATGGTTGGGAAACCTTTTGTTATATGTTTTTGTTCGTTTTTTTCAACCGTGACTGTGCACAAATCTTTTGTTTTGTCATTGTTTTGCCTTAATTTGCTATGGTTGAGCAACTGAACCCAAACGTTTCTTTTGGCTGCTTGTGCGATATATTCCAATTCAAAATGAAATATATTAGAATATTTAAATAAGTAATCCAATAGAGAACATTTGGGTTCATTCATTTAGCCATTTTCTAATGAATTTGAAGAAACATTGTGCACGGTCAGGACCCGTTCAACATCATAATGACATTAGGACTAGATACAGTCATTTGCAAAAATTCTGGCCGCCACGATATATCAATATATCGGGTGCATTATGGGTAATTAAATAATACTATTTTGAGCTTCCTAACTTATTAAATGAAGCAAAATACAAACGTAAGACTAAAATAAACATTATACTAAATATTTCTACCAACTTTGCTGGCGTTAACCCGCTTTAAAGGGGAATGAAGACAACATTTATTTTTGGGTTCATTCATTATTTAGCCATTTTCTAATGAATTTGAAGAAAACATTTTGTGCACCGTCGGTCATCTTTTTGGATCCGTTTTCAAAATCATAATGACATTAGGACTAGATACAATGCACTTAAATATACTCACAAAGGCTTTCCCAACCATTCCCTCTACTAACTGTCTTTTTACTCTGGCTCAAGTTTCTTCTTATCTATTTTATCGAAAGACAATTTTAGTCACCAAAGGCGAGGTGAATATTTCGTGACGGCCAGAATGCAAATGACCGAGACGAAGTCGAGGTTATTATAACACTGCTATTCACTGCTATTCACTCAGCCTGAGGTGACTAATTATTTTAGTAGAATTACACAGGTGATTATTTGAAAAAAAAAAAAATAAATAAGCATTTTAAAGAAAATAATTCTTTATTTCATATTTCCATTTTGTCAAAACGCTGTAGGTAACTATCGAGAAATAGTCCGAAGTTCTCGACCAATCAGCGCGCTTGATTTTCTATAATCACCTTTCTATTTCTACTAATTGTTATTAAACTACAAACGTTTCGATCCTTCTAGATCTAGCACCAGCGCGTGCTAGTAGGTTTAAAAATAGCATACGCATTACAACAAGATCGTTACACTGAAGAAGATCCGAGGAAGGATCGAAACGTTTGTAATTTTAATAACAAATAGATAAGCCAGAGACAACCAATTTTAATGTCATATCATTCATGGTGTTAAGCCGGTTACACACAAGCAAGTTTTCTATGACAAGTTTTGCATTGATAAGTTTTATTTGCTCGTCTGTAAAGGAGCAACCCAGGGTCAGCCTGCATCATGGTAGAGTGGTCAGAGCGTCGGTCTCAGAATCCGGTGACCCCGAGTTCGAGTCCCGCTCTGTCCACCACAGGCAGCCCAAGCAATACATTTGTGGAGTGTACGAACGGATTTACAGTGAATGTATGGGGCGAAAAATACGTATTTTTTGTTTTAATAAATTTAAACATACCTTGGTCCTGTGTTGTTGTTAATGCTATTTAACATCATTCTGGCTGGTTTTTAGCGGTTTTTGAAAAATTAGCCCACCAGTCAATAAAGATTAGAGCCTTCTAATCTTTATTGACTGGTGGGCTAATTTTTCAAAAAGCGCTCTAAAACGGCTAAAAACCAGCCAGAATGATGTTAAATAGCATTAACAACAACACAGGACCAAGGTATGTTTAAATTTATTAAAACAAAAAATACGTATTTTTCGCCCCATACATTCACTGTAAATCCGTTCGTACACTCCACAAATGTATTGCTTGGGCTGCCTGTGTGCCCACTAGCTGCGACTGTATTTGTTCTGGGCAATCCCTAATTCAAATTCAGTTTCTCGACCATGCTTGTAAATAGCCAACTGGTTCGCCTCCTTGCCAGTTGGGTTTCTTAAAAAATTTATTTATTTCAGTTTCATTTCAGGAGGACCAGATTGGAAAAAAGCATAGCTTTATCTGTCACATCCTCATTAAATAAAGTGTTAATCCAAACATAATCTAAAAAGCTCTCGTAAGATCTATGCCAATAGCTGATATTGAAGTTACACTCCAATGACTCTGAACAACGGTTTCAAGTCTAGGCTAATGGGTCAGAACAAAAACTTGACCCGATAGCCTCGACTTGAAACCTTTGTAGAGAGTCATTGGAGTGTAACTTCGATATCAGCTATTGGGTCAATTCTATTAGAGTAAAACAATAGAAACAAAACAATAGAACGAGTAGACAATAGTAGATAATGATGATAATAATAATAATAATAATAATAATAATAATAATAATAATAATAATAATAATAATAATAATAATAAATATAATAACAGTAACAGTAACAGTAACAGTAACAATAACAATAACAATAATAATAATAATAATAATAATAATAATAATAATAATAATAATAATAATAATAATAATAATAATAATAGAGTATTTATATAGCGCATCCTGGAACCTCGATGCGCTTTACAATAAGAAAAAGAACTAAAAAACTAGTGGATTATTAAAAAAAAAAAAAAAAAAAACTACTAATGAATTCTATTGTTTGTATTATCGAATCACAACAGCTCTTCTGAGCAGCTGAAGGCCAACCCTAAAGGAAATCTGCTCGTCTGTAAAGGAAAACTTGACAAGATTTCCTAGTTTACAGACGAACAAATAAAACTTGTCAATGCACTAACATAGAAAACGTGCTCGTCTGTTACCTTCATTAATAATATACATGAAAAAAATACTCGAATCTGATTGGCTTAGAGTAGTGCAGTTGAAAAGTAATTACAAATTACTTTTTTTTTTCATGAATATTATTAATTGGTAATCATACGATTTCTCGTTCAATTTGGAATAATTTGCACTCGTGTGTTTTTCAAAGAGCGCAAATTTGCACTCGTCCTACGGGCTCGTGCAATTTTGATACTCTTTGAAAAACACACTCGTGCAAATGTTTTCCAATTTGAACTCGAAACCGTATGATTACCTCTACTAATTGCACTCGTCCTCATATGATTACATATACAAATTTCAGCTCGGGCTTTGAATATTTCTCTGGTGTTTTCAAATGTCCGAAGTGTTTTATCGCAGTATCAAGTGTAGTAATGGTAATAGAACTGAGAGCGTCTGAAATCATACGAGTGATTACATTGCACGACCGCTACGGGCTCGTGCAATTTTGTTATACGAGTATCTTTGACCAAAATTGCACTCCACTCGTGCAAATGATTTCATATTCATTTTGAACTTTTCAAATACACCGTTATATTTAGGTAGATGATAATAAGAATAATTTTATGCCTAAAATACAACTCTTTCATTCTAATTACAAATTACAATCGTTTGAATTTAATAAAATAGATGTAAACATAAAAATAAAAAAAATTTCAATTAATGATCAAAATAGGCAATTAATGATTTAATCGCACCATTTTTAGCCAATCAGATTGCAGGATTTACTAGTGATTTCAAAATGAATATTTTAAGATTGTTAAGGAACGATTTTCAAACATCATCCATGGTATTAATGATTAATTGCACTTTTTAGAAGTTTAAAAACGGATGGCTTTTTCGTTAAAGTGCTACTTGTAGAGGTAATCATACGGTTTCGAGTTCAATTTGGAAATAATTTGTACGAGTGTGTTTTTCAAAGAGTATCAAAATTGCACAAGCCCGTAGGGCGAGTGCAATTTGAGCTCTTGCACGAGTTGAACGAGAAATCGTATGATTACCAATAATAATAAAAACTGCAGTGCAATTAAAGGTAATTTGCACTGCAGTGCAAATTACTTTTCAACTGCACTGCTCTAAGCCAATCAGAATCAAGTATTTTTTTCATGTATATTATTAGGACGAAAATCGATCGAAATTTAATTTAGCTGAAACTTCATTGAATAATTCTTCAAGGGTCTAATAATAACTAGCTAAAATCTTTTTTCGATATTCCAGAGGGAAGTACTATATTTTTATGAATCTTTAGAGGTGTCAGTGACGTCATCTACTCAACCCAACATTCAGCTCCATACATTTCTTTGTATTTTGTGAGTCAAAATATCTCAATGTTTTGTTCAGATAACAGCTCTGCATTGAAGACAACTGGTCAGACAATCAATCCTAAGCACAAATCATGTAAGAAAACTCCTTCACCCAAACTTTTAGCTTCATAGAAATAAAATAATTCAAGAAACTAAACACAAAGAAATGTATGGAGCGAAGCCGTGTTGATTGTTAGGGTTGAGTAGATGACCTCACTGGACACTTCTAAAGATTCATAAAAATGTAATACTTCCCATAGGAATTTTGAGATTATTTCAGTGAAGTTTCAGCTAAATTAAATTTCGATCGATTTTCGTCCAAGTAGCACTTCAACCTCGTCATATTTCATGAAAAAATGTGAAGATGCTCGGGTTTAATATTTGTTAGTCATGTTAGGCTACGAGTTTGCTACGGAAAACACTTTATTACAGGATGCATCACTTTAATTAGGATTTAAACTAGTGTTAATTTTAAATCAATTGGAATGTGTATCGTTAGTAGTTAGAGGTAACAGGACTGAGTGGATTCCAATTCGGTCTGTAATCATACGAGTGATACACAAAATTGGACGACCGCGTAGCGGAAGTCCAATTTGTTTATCACGAGTATGATTACAGACCGAATTGGACGACACGAAGTCCTGTTATCAATTAATCATAACTATTACAATTTCCGAGATAAAAGATCTTCATGATAAACAATGCTAAAATGCCCCAAAACAATGACATATTTTGATGAAAAAGCGAGAAATGTTAGTGAAAAATTTCTTGAGCGCGCGCTCGATAGCGTAGCGATTGCTTGATAGCGCGCGCATTTTACTGAAAAGGTGTAATGTGATTGGCTCTTGCAACTGTCCGATTACATCTGTCCAATTAATGCTAAAATAGGACAGTCTCTCAACCAATCAGATTCGAGGAAATTGTAATAGTTATGAATAAGACTGATATCCTTTAGTTAGTTTACACCTGCATCCCATGCAGACCAATGTGTCTTCATTTATAGATCATTAATCCTGCGGCCACAAATTTACACGTAAACAGTCTTGGACAACTGACATCTGAAGACATTGCGTGCAAACACCAAGCTCAAGCTAAGGTAACTCACATCTTAGTATAGGAAATCATACGGTTTCGAGTGCAATTTAGAATAAATTTGAAACAGTCCGTGCAATTTTGAACTCTTTGAAAAACCCCGAGTCCAAATTTATTCCAAATTGCACGAGAAAACCCATACGATTTCCTTTTACTAATATACATGAAAAAAATTAAGCCAAAAGTTATGGAGTATTTCCCTGAAAAAGACCAACATTCTGAAGAAAACAAATCCAGCGCGCGCTCGACATCAACTAAAATTGTATTCATAAATACAACAGAATCCTCTTAACAAATTGACATCACTTTTTTATGCGTCTGTCCTCTTATTGACGATAAATTTCGTCATAACATTGTCAAAGTCAATGTTATGACGAAATTTATCGTCAATAAGAGGACAGACGCATAAAAAAGTGATGTCAATTTTTTTTTTACAATAACAAAAATTATTCAAACATGTTTACACACCATCTTGTATTTCTCTTACGAATTTCTTGACTATTTCGTGCAGTTCGTAGTCATTTAGTGTCGCAAAGCGAACAATCATTTAGTTTCTGTTCGGACTCAACTTCCTCCAGAGACAAGCATAGTTTTTCATCTGAAATTTCCTCAAGAAATTCAACTTGGAACGAAGGAAATTCGTCCATTGATGAAATTTTTCTCCATCGATCTTCAGCTTTGTACGCGCCATTTTGTTTTTATCTGTCTGTCCTCTTATTGATGATGAAAATTAACCAATCAGCGCGCGATAAATTTGTAAGTTATTGTAAAAAACTTTCTTGCCATCCCAACAATTTATTATATGATTAAAGTGCATACGAAGCGAATTTTTATTATTTTAAAAATAGATTGCATATGAAGTGAATAGTGGGATATTTCAGTATTTTGTGTTTTGAACTTCGCATTTGCGAGTTATAAAGGTTTGAAATCGTGATGTTTCATGTTGATCATTAATTCATTGCACTCGTTCTCACATGATTACATACACAAATTTCGGCTCGTGCTTTCAAACGTCCCAAGTGTTTTATCACAGCATAAAACTCTCATTAGCCTTCTGTACTTGCTTTATGATATAGATCTCCACACGCAAAGAACGTAAACAAAATGAGAAAAACAAGCGTTTTTGTTTTACACTAGCACTGATGCTGACGTCAACTCTCTTGGGAATCGCGATACTCCATTGAAAGTTTCAATAATAATGTCACTATGGGAGCACGTGATCCCCAAGCGGTAGAAACCCGTGAGAAAATGTTAAAACAGGTGTTTAAACAAGAGGGATTTTCAAAGTAGTTTCGAGTACGGAAGACGTGAAGCTCAACTTTAGTGCAAAATTCACGCAAATCGGAATCATAGAACAAACTTTATCAATGAGCAAAGTGCAAGATCTTGATGTTGTGAATTAAATGAATATCCAAAATGTTATATTCTGCATATTAAGAAAATCTGATTGTTTTTCGATTTTTTCCCCATAATATTTCAATATGGCATAGAGCAACACATTCGAAAACACTTCACCAAGTTTCAGCGTGTTTTTATACACAGTTTGGAGAACTTTGGATCTTCCAGGGCGTCCAATACAATACTGGATCTCCTCCCCCTCGAGTTTTCCCTAATTCACCATCAAAGTTAAAAAAAGTAGAGACGTTATTTAACGTCGGTAGCTCGTAATGGTAATCATATACTAATACACTTGAGGCCGACTGGGCGCACTATACTCCCCCCTCTCCATCAGTGCTCCGTTTTACGGGTATTTAAAGCTCAACCGAGCTACACGGATTACAGAGAAGTCGAAACAAGTGTGCGAGGTCACCGAGGATTGAACTACTGACCTCTCGCATAGCAGGCAGCGCACATACCAACTAGGCCACACTTGCTCCTATGGAGCATGTAGGCTTCGAGAATTTCATCTCACATACATACATACATACATATTTTATCATATTTTACCATCTTAAAACGAGTCCGTAGTGGTTCCCTTATCGTCTAGGGTAAAGTCGATGAAACAGACCCACCTCACTTAGTCATGCCCATCACCATAGAACCTAGTAAGCCACGCATGTGCCACGACGAACGATTTTTAAACTGTTGGATTAAGGATCTCCCGTTCTCCCTCGACTACATTACAAACCTCCCTAGGTACGTGGCATTGGATCATTTCCAAACCATATTCGATGATAAAAGCGGTTATGACCATGTGCGCCTCCACCCCGCTAGTTCCACGTTTCTTGGCTTGCAATGGAGTGGTTGGTACTTCGCGTATGTCATTTTACCATTTGGTTGGAAAACAGAATTCTAGAGTTGCTTTGTAACCCCTGGGTTATTTTATCCCTCACTTCCTTTTGCAGTTCCTTCCACAAGGAACTAGATTATGGGTTCCAATGATGATCCATTCCACTTCTGTCAGCGCTGTGGCTGCAACCGTAAGCCTCGGCGGACACAGAGCACTACCGCCTTAGTGCCACTCAATTAAGAGGCCCTGAACGCCCGACTCCGTCATCTCCATTCCATCAAAGCAGTTAAGCCCAATGAAAAACAAAAATCCAAGCTCCAGCAGAAAGCTGGAAAGCTTCTTGTGTTCACTGCCCTAGCCAAAATGCTTGCTTCAAACCTCCGCTTACGACTTCACCCGTTTTTTAATTTGGAAGGATCGGTCCGGGAAAACGAAAATCCACAACCCTTCTTGTCCACATTTTAGCGCGAGACACGTTGTCCTTGTCCAACCACCTTGGCTGCGGGTACAGTCAACAACATCATTGAGAAATTACGCTCTCTGTTTGTCAACCCGAGGACGAGAATGGGAATGGAATGAACACCTAGGTGTTGGTAACCCCGCTTCGCACAAAAGCGTCAAGACATTTTTCTTCTTCTTCTTCTTCAAGCAGTATCTGGCGTTAATGCGAGAGGTGCAGGCCAAGGCTCGAGTTACCCCTAAGCAGGCCGTACCCCTGTTCTTCGATAAACTGTCCAAAGTATGTCTATATCTCAGAGAACAAGCATTTTCCAACTCTTCCTCTTACACGATCAAAACGTAGGCAAAATTGCATTTTCAAGTAAAACCATATATTTGTGGGCTGTGCTCGAGTATGACCCACTTCCGAAGCAACCTCGTCCCAAGATTCGCCTGAAGCTTTTTGTGGCTTGCGGTTGAGCGTTCAGAAGTGTACAATTTGCCTAGGAGTGGTCAAGTAACACTTATGGTCTAAACGTCTAACAGATTAATCCTTTAACATTCTGCATTGCTCCTTTCACAGGATCATCTTCATCGACAACATGATTTCACTTGTGCTGCGTGAAGGACGACTGGTGTGTATCCTGTTCCTCCTACCTACTTTCATATTCTGCTACTCCAGATATTCTGATGTCATTTACGAGAGAATCTCAGGTAACAAATTATGTTCAGCTGCAGAGTTGCAGACAGACGATAATTATACTAGATTCTATGCAGTCCCTTTGCTTATCGATTTCCAACTCTCTTTCATGGGAAGGTCGAAAGCAAGAAATTATTTGAAATTACTCTATCTGAAATGTGATAAATCTCAGTTGTCAAATTAAATTGTGGCATATGGCGATAGTTGTCAGTAAACCCCTTCCAGATCCGTTAATCCATTTTTAAAAGTGCCTATCACCCCTGTGAGATTGTCTTAAAAATCTATTCAATATAAGCTGAATAGTTGGTGGGTTCAGTATTTTGTGATTTGAACCTTGCGTTTATGAGTTATAGAGGTTTGAAATCTCAATATGCAAATTTGATGACGTCTACTAATACCCCGTTCACACCAATGCTTAAACATGGTTTAAGGTGGTTTAACTAAACAGGTTTAGAAAATTATCTACAAACGCCACGCAACATTTGGCACAAAACTGCTGGTAAACTGTCCTTTATGCTGCATAGTATAAATTCCAGGTAGTTTGATTCTTGTGAAATTAAATGCCCTCGAATTAGAGAAGCGAGAATAAACCTAGTTTAACTAAACAAGGTTTGGTGTGAATGGGGTATAAGACTTCATTTATTATACAAAAACGCCCTTATGGCAAATTCCTTAGTAGACGTCGTCAAATTTGCATATTGAGATTTCAAACCTCTATAACTCATAAACGCAAGGTTCAAATCACAAAATACTGAACCCACCAACTATTCAGCTTATATTGAATATATTTTTAAAACAATCTCACAGGCCGGGTTAGTTGCACTTTAACTGAACAGCGCAGATGAAGCCACTACTGTATTTAAATAATAGCATGTTTTGTATTTATGCCAAATATCACCACAAACCATGCTATTACCTATACTAATAAACACTGATCTGCCGATGCATTGAAATCTAGAGATGGCATCTGCTTTAGTTATGTTAAATTCAGCGGACAGACAGACTTGTCAGTCTGACCAAATGGAAAGTGCTCTTAAGGTAATTCCCTTGTTTTGCATTGCGCACGCTCTACTGCGCACGATTCTGAAGCAGCTGGCGCACATTGGAGACCATTGGAAATCGTTCAATATTTCAAGTGTAACTGAAGTTTTCTCAAAATAAATCGAAAACGAGCACGGTGACCCCCATTTTTTATTCAATAACTTTCATCACACTATAGTTCTCTAGTATATAGCAAAGTATTAAAAAAAGTTAGGATTTGAAACATACAAATAATTGAATGAAAGCATACGGAGTATCGATTTTTAGACCCTCTCGGTGCTTCGAACATCTGTGTTTTTTGTTCTATTTTTCGACAACTATGCAAAATTCGAGCATTTTACTACTATCAGACGGTAGGCTAGAGATACAAAAGCTATAGCAAACACATTAGTTCATTATTAATAGTTTGTCTTTTAAGTTGTGGAAAATTATTTACCCGATCCCGATGTCACGCGACACTCGACTGAAAGACCTAAAATACCATAATTTCAAAGCAGTGTAGCGCAAAAATGAGCACGGTGACCCCCTCTTTTTATTGCATTTTTTGAAACTCCGTAATGTATCACCATGCCAAGTTATAGAAAATTCTAGGATTTGCTTCTTTTTCAAGGGAATCACCTTAAGTCAATCTACACTAACTAACTATTTATTTAATTTTCTGGATTGGAAGTATTTTTCAATATTATTGAATAATTCCTCTTTACAGGACACAGACTACACGGTTACGTCATGAAAGCTATTCCAGACACTGACGTCATAGACTGTAGTGTGCAGTGTTTGTCAGTTACTGGCTGTCAGTCGTACAACTACAAACACAAGCCACAGCGCCAATGTGAAATGAACAACAAGACGAAACACAACTTATCTGTTGCATTTCAAGCCAATCAAGACTACAGCTATTACGTAAGACTACAGCTATTATGTAAGACTACAGCTATTACGTAAGACTACAGCTATTACGTAAGACTACAGCTATTACGTAAGACTACAGCTATTATGTAAGACTACAGCTATTATGTAAGACTACAGCTATTATGTAAGACTACAGCTATTATGTAAGACTACAGCTATTATGTAAGACTACCAGCTATTATGTGAGACTACAGCTATTATGTAAGACTACAGCTATTATGTAAGACTACAGCTATTATGTAAGACTACAGCTATTATGTAAGACTACAGCTATTATGTAAGACTACAGCTATTATGTAAGACTACAGCTATTATGTAAGACTACAGCTATTATGTAAGACTACAGCTATTATGTAAGACTACAGCTATTATGTAAGACTACAGCTATTATGTAAGACTACTATTATGTAAGCTACAGCTATTATGTAAGACTACAGCTATTATGTAAGACTACAGCTATATGTGAGACTACAGCTATTATGTAAGACTACAGCTATTATTACTACAGTATTAGACTACAGCTATTATGTAAGACTACAGCTATTATGTAAGACTACAGCTATTATGTAAGACTACAGCAGCTTATGTAAGACTACAGCTATTATGTACTACAGCTATTGTAAGACTACAGCTATTATGTAAGACTACAGCTATTATGTAAGACTACAGCTATTATGTAAGACTACAGCTATTATGTAAGACTACAGCTATTATGTAAGACTACAGCTATTATGTAAGACTACAGCTATTATGTAAGACTACAGCTATTATGTAAGACTACAGCTAAGACTACAGCTATTATGTAAGACTACAGCTATTATGTAAGACTACAGCTATTATGTAAGACTACAGCTATTATGTAAGACTACAGCTATTATGTAAGACTACAGCTATTACGTAAGACTACAGCTATTATGTAAGACTACAGCTATTATGTAAGACTACAGCTATTATGTAAGACTACAGCTATTATGTAAAACTACGTACAGCTATTATGTAAGACTACAGCTATTATGTAAGACTACAGCTATTATGTAAGACTACAGCTATTTATGTAAGACTACAGCTATTATGTAAGACTACAGCTATATGTAAGACTACAGCTATTATGTAAGACTACAGCTATTATGTAAGACTACAGCTATTATGTAAGACTACAGCTATTATGTAAGACTACAGCTATTATGTAAGACTACAGCTATTATGTAAGACTACAGCTATTATGTAAGACTACAGCTATTATGTAAGACTACAGCTATTATGTAAGACTACAGCTATTATGTAAGACTACAGCTATTATGTAAGACTACAGCTATTATGTAAGATTTAATTAATATACATTTTTAAATGTTTTAAAGAGGAGATTTTTTATGAACGCGCGTATTTTCCAGCCAAAAACCAATTGGCTGGAAAATACGTTTTGTACAAGGCTAAAACTGCATTAGCAAAGAGTTCAAGTTATTTGTGATGGTTTTTGATCATGTGAAATTAGAGTGTTAATCAAATTTGATTTGAAAACTGTCCACATAGGCTAGATCTGTATATTTACTATTATTGCTATTGTTTTCCCCTGAATTACCTCAAATTTGAAACAAAAAGCAGAAAAATGGCTTTGTACAACGCTAAAACAGCCTTAGGCAGACAATTTACTTTGTTTTTAGTAGTTTGGGTATCAGGGTACCCCAAAAACCATCATGCACGCAACACGCTGTAGCGCGTACTCGTTACGTTAAAACCTCTATAAAGTATACATTTTCTGAAAGCTGAATAAATGCGGAATTCAATAAAACAATTAGTTTTTAGAACAAAAACAGTATATTTGAAATAGGTAAAAATGTTCAGATTTTCACATCACTATCATCGCCGAGGTCCCATACAGCCGCAATTTATCGGAAATCCTCGACTAATACCTTTATAAGCTCATGAGATATAGCTTACAAAAAAAGTGTCTCCGTTTATCGATAAATTAACCCGTTGCATTTTTATACGAGTACTGTTGACAGCTTGCTTGTCAACATCTTTTTGCATCAAATGAAATCCAAAATTCGTTTTTTGATTCTAACTTTTTAGGAAAAATATATTTTTAGATTCTGGTTTTTTTGGTAGATAATATTCAATTTGATTTGATTGTCAAAAAAAATCAAAACCGGTGGTTTGAAAGGTTTTTTGGGGTACCCTGATACTTTAAAATAAAATTAGAGTGTTAATCCAAAGCGAAAATCGAAAGTCAAACTGTTCAAAAGCGCTCGTTTTTGGCGCTTTTTGCGGATATTACGCGATGTTCAAATAAATATCCTCTTAAAAAGCTTCGGCACAATGTTTTCATTTGCTTAAATAAAACCACGAAGTTGGTGTGTGAGCCAATACAAATTGCGCGTTTTCATTTCACGCCAAAAAATATGCTAATTAGTCGGGCTTCCTGTGGAAGCTCCGACTCTAAAAATGCACTCCGTTCTTTGTCGTTGACCTCAAATCGCCAACTGGGTTCTACAGCGCATGTGCCCTGTGCTGGCCGCTAAGATAAGGTCATCCCACCACAAGAGCTACGAGACAAGATAATACGGATAACACACAACAGGGACACCTGCGACTGTCGAATATCAAAGCAATGATTCGCCACAATTACTGATGGCCAGGCATGAAATTAGTCAAGAAATGTTTTGAATACCAAATCTCCACAGTCACGAAGTATGCAGAACCAGCCAAAATGACAGAATTACCAGAGAGACTATACACCCTATGCATAAATGGTAGAATCGTAAAATCTCATTCACTTTGTTATTGGGAATATATTACAGCAATATCTGACAATCTCTTTGAAGAGAGTGTTATCAAAAATGAACACACCAAATTTTAGGTCTGTACCACGAAATCTTGAGAAGTTATAGTGACTTGAAATTACAAAGATTTGTGCCAGAAATCGGACTTTAAATGGCTCGTTTCCATGTATTTTGCACCTTTCAAACGCTTACTGCTTTGGGGCTTTTATTTATGATAGTTTCATTTTGATTAATGCACTTTTGGGGTAATTACTAAACTATGGATGATCTTTCAATCTATTATTTTACCTTTACTTAACTCGTTATTCTTTCAGTTTTTGGAAAAATAATGCAAATTCAAGAAATCGAGTATTGCATAGGGTGTATGGGCTACCGTAGAAGTGGACTTCTGTGGACCAATTACAAATGGAGAATATACACTTGTAGCCACAGTTCAGTACTCCAGATAGCCAGCTATACCAGATACACGTCCAGCAGTACCCAACTGTGTAGCCGAATACACCACCCAAGAACAACACAGACATAGATGGATGCTACAGCCGACGCCCAACAAGCTGATGACCCGATACCACATAGGCGATTAAAACGCTCAAATTTCGGAAATAACGTCGAACCAACCAAGAGCTTAATTCAGTCGAACCTATTGAATTTAAAATAGGCTCATGGTTAGAACGATGTTTTGTGTTTGAAAAGGCGTTTGTGCGTTGTGGCAAAGTCGCTCCAGAGTCGTAATTTCCGACTTGGCTTGAACCTATTTTAAAATTAATAGGTTCGACTGAAGTTCATGGTTAGTTCAACGTTTGCCCTAGGCCTTAGTTTTCCCAATCAATGCTTTACAATAATACCACAAAGCGTATTATTCGGTTGTGCATAAATGTAATTCGCAATTTGTACCCACAGTCCTTCCTGATATCATTTCATCCATTTCAGATTGTCCGTTATCAACGTTTATTGAAATAGGTGTTAATAGCATTCACATGAATTGTAAGCTGCTGCGCCTTCATATGCAGCCCGAAAAAGTCGTCCATCGGTTGTAATGAGCATTTTGATCATATTCCAATGTTACAATGTGCAATATAAGCAATAAATATTATTGTTATGATTATTATCTTCATCTTGATAACATCGATATCATAGAAAGCATTATTCAAACTATAATGGATTTTCAGTACATGAGATAATGATTTGTTTGTTTTGATTAGGAAATCCAGTGTCCCTGTCTCAACGGTGGTTCATGTATGCTGGACGTATCAAGCACTGACTTCAGATGCACATGTACAACAAACTACCAAGGCTCCTTCTGTGAAAATCGTAAGACATAGAGTGCAAACCATATGTCCGTGAAACAGTACTAACTAATTAGTACTAAATAGCACTGATGAAACAGGAGAAAACAATGGAGATAACACTATTTAGTACTATTTAGTAATAGTACTATTTCACGGACATATGGTTTGCACTCTACCATATAACTTGCATTGCTGAGAAGGAATGCACATTAGCTGTGAGCTGGGTACGAAATTGATGTACACGTTCTCCCTAGATCATCCTCTATGGTTATCTCAAATCGTAGAGGATATATTGTGGGTAAGAAGTAAACAACTTACAGTAAAACCCCACCACATTTTGCAGTCCATGGATGATTAGGGTTTTTCCAAACAGGATGGCGCGAGGACGGCGACAGAAAAACATAGACAGACTTTCGTCATTGCAGTCCTCGCGCCGTCCTATTGCGCAATGTCCTTATGGCTTTCCTTCGTAAATTTAAAAGGAAATACTGGTCACTCTAAGCGAAGTTTGCAATGTTCACAAGTTCACAAAAATATTTTGTGTTTGCAACAAAAACTGTACCGTTTTCTAGAATACATACAGCAACACTCGATTGTAATTTATCGATGTAATTTATAGAATTATATTAACCCTTTGACTCCCACGGCGCCCGAAACCGCCCGTAAAAATCGATACTGCTTTTAAAAACTCTAACTTTCTGAATTTTCGTAACATCGATCTCATGACCAGTTTTTAGTGACAACTAGATGACTCTTCAAATTTTAACTTCAAGTAAACTGACTTACAGGTCCGATTTCTGGGCACTAGTTCAATTTATTTTTCATAGAAATCAAAAATGCGAGTTTTTGACGCAATTTTACACCTCGAAAATGAACATTTGACTTGGATTTTCTTCCAAAATACATCCTTGCGAAACAGAATGCCACTTTCTCGGCAAACTTCCATCTCTCTTCTTCATATAGTCATGAATTTTTCCCTCTCTCTTCCTGAACTCGCCGAACAATAGCCATTTCCTTGGCAGCACTTTCGCTAACACGTGTTAGTCATTCTGCACGCCCGAAAAGGATGCCGGGAACATCTGGGAATTTTCGACAGCGAGTATCCCGCCTTTCCTTTTCTTAGAATTTTATAGAGTGCCAAGTCACTCGGTCCTACAGGCAAAATATTGCACCGGTTGCATTCTTTACAAGTCCAAAGTCGCCAAAAATGCCTTTGTAGGTCCTGGAATTCACCACAGAACAACCAGAGAGACGATTTCACAGTTGAGTCCGCCATTTTGAATTTCGTAACGGCACTGACTAGTTGTGTTGGTGAAAATCGCTTCTCGCTGCTGGGTTCTTTCAGCAGAACGGTCTCTACCACACTAGTCAAGCTTAATGATGCTGTCCTGGGGGCTTCTGTGGTGAATAATGGCTATAAACACTCTAAAAATGCAAAATTGGCCTCTTCAAAGCAGTTACAACCACTGGCCCAACGAGCTCCCAAGAAGAAAGAAAACACATGTGATAACGCGAGCCCACGGGCATTCAGAACTGTCAAGATTTCCATGGAAACCCCTTATATGGAATCGAAATTTCCTATGGCGTGATTAGGTCCAGAAAATCACTAAAAAACTCAAAAATCTCTGGGTGTCAAAGGGTTAATATACTGAACATCAATTCGCTCCAAACCTATGGCTATCCCGTTAAAATGAAGAATATTTGTTTGCCCAAATATGACTTGGTTCCACTGTATTTCATCAACCCAAATAAGATAATAAGCACTTTTTCCATACACATAGCTCCTTCTGACAATAACCCTCTCCAAATATAAGTCAATTGGCGGTATTCTTATTTGCCTCATCGGATTGCAGACAAAAAATCCCCTCCAATAACAAGCCTCTCCAAATATAAGCCCTCCTCGAACGGAACGTCATTTGAACGAAAATAAGCCCACGGCTTATATATATCATTTTACGGTATGTCGTTCAAAATTATGGTTCTTTGTTTGCAGTAATCCCTGCATCTTCTAGATTCTCAGGGGGGTTAAGAGCAGGTGTATGAGAAAATCAAGCAATGTTGGAAATGAAAATTTTTCACCCACCTTGAAATTTTGTGTGCATGTAGACCACCCAGGGGGGTGCACAAAAACACCCCATGTTGGGGTCATCAAATGCATTGTTGCCATAGCAACGGCAATTGTTCGTTCTGGCCCATGTGCCACAAATTCAACCCAAAATGCCCTCCAGTAAAGGGTAAATGAATGAGGCTCGTTCTCCGGCGCATTTAAACCAATTTCATTCAAATTTGTTCCACAAGCAGGGCAACTCTTCTAGTTTTAAAAATGGTCAATCACTACAATTTGCTTTGAGTATTCGCTCAGAAAATCAGCACTTAACGAGGGACCATGTCGGCCATTTTGGTAGACATGAAAAACAGGTTAAACTCTTTGGCTGATATCTCCTAAAGTACGCTCTTCTAAGAAATGATACTTTTATCACAGCTTCTATAGACATTGATGTTTTAAATTCTACAAAAAGTTTTTTGGGGAAAATTATAATTTACGGTGGGGGTTCGTACCATTTGAGGGAAATGGTCAAAATGTGAGAAATTAGTCTTGTTATAGCTCGATTATTTCACTCAGAAACTAATTTCATTTACTAAATATCACTATAAAGGCAATTCTTATTATCTCCTAAACACATTCAATCCAATTGTTGAAGGTCTGAAGACGCGAAGTCTGAGAAATAAATATTCATAAAAGACCTACCTTGCGAATTTGGTCACTTTTCACAATGTCGGTCTAATCAAGGTGATTTTACCCTGATTATTCCACATTCTTGGCCATACATGGTGCAGTCACTAACAGGCATGAAAAAGCTCTAAATTACAACTTTAAGATGTCCAGATTAAGATAACCTTTGTTTATTCCGCTCACACAAACTGCACAGCTATCGACCAAGTCGTACCGAAGAGCGTAATAAATATTGACGATCACTTCAATCGAAGCAGGACAATCCCTCCATAGAGCTGCATATATGATCCAAGCACTTTGTTACAGACAAAGAAAAACTCATGGTGTATCCTGATTACTGTTATGTGCTGAAATGTTGCCATTAAAACCTTTAAAACGACAGGAAAGTAGTTTCTTGTTCGTATTGTAAAAACCGGAAATGCCAACCGCTGACCGGAAATGAGACCACTTCGAAACAAAATACCCACCAATAAATCAAGAAAGACGTATTTTTATCTATTATATCCCCTGTTCAGGAGAGAGTGGCCAAAAACCATACCATGTCCAGCGGCACGTCCTGTATAGCCCATATATGGGAGTGCCCCTCCCCCCGGGCACCAACTGCAGCGAACAACAGAGCGTCGTCAGTTCATCTACCGCAAAGTTAGTGCGTTGCTGTTGTAGAAAACTATGTCGTGAAGGGGTATAGAGTGTTCTTTTTACGTTGAGGTTGAAGTTCCGCTTGAAGTAAAAGTTTTATTACATGTTTATTAGTTAACGTTGAGGTAGTTCGTTGAGCTATAATATTATAATTTCCAGGGGTGTAGCCAGGATAACTGATATGACGAGCGGCGAAGTCGCAAGCTGCTAGGTATAGGTCTCTGAAATGGCATTTCCTGCCTTCTGAAAATAGTTTCCAGACATATCTTACCAACTTTTACTTTATTTTACGAACTCCCAATAATTGTATGATTGAAAAAGCCCAATTTCAAGCACAAATAACTAATCCCTACAATCCATAGCGTGATAATATTTTGTTTTTTATTTGCCTTTTTTTTTCTTCTTTTTTCACTTTTTCTTTTTTTCTAAAAGAAGCTGCTTTTTTTATTCAACATTTTTTTTTAGCTACGCCCCTGATTTCTGTATGGGAGGCACAAGTCTTCAATAAAATATGTTGTGTGATATAGCACATCCACATTAAGTATTTCTAAGCATCGTTGAAAATCGATAAATTATCGATCGATATGAAATCGATGGTAATCAATGAAAAATGATAATAATAATAATAATAATAAAATAAAATAATAATAATAATAAATATTATATTATCATAATATAAGACGAGGTTCTATACCTTCATTTCATTCCTTTACGCACTTTATTCACTTACTTAGCGAAATTAAAACTATAATGCGTTATATCTTTAGCGAACTGAAGAGGTTGAGAAAACGAAACTAGTTTTCGCTAAGTAAGTTAATAAAGTGCATAAAGGAATGAAATGAAGGTATAGAACCTCGTCTTATATACTATGACATTTACAAAGTCCAGTTTGGGGTCTCAGCAAAAGAAATATCAGAGAAATAAATATTATCGACTATCAGAATTATCGATTGGTATGGCCGGGTTTCAGTAAACTATTATAGATAGGCGAATTATTATTGTTTCGACTTAAAGAGTTTTTAAATATTTGATATCAATGGATAGATAAAAATACAGTCTTTCTTGATTTATTGGTGGTTATTTTGTTTCGAAGTGGTCTCATTTCCGGTCAGCGGTTGACATTTCCGGTGTTTACAATACGAACAAGAAACTACTTTCCTGTCGTTTTAAAGGTTTTAATGGCAACATTTCAGCACATAACAGTAATCAGGATACACCATGAGTTTTGCTTTGTCTGTAACAAAGTGCTTGGATCATATATGCAGCTCTATGGAGGGATTGTCCTGCTTCGATTGAAGTGATCGTCATGATATTACGCTCTTCGGTACGACTTGGTCGATAGCTGTGCAGTTTGTGTGAGCGGAATAAACAAAGGTTATCTTAATCTGGACATCTTAAAGTTGTAATTTAGAGCGTTTTCATGCCTGTTAGTGACTGCACCATGTATGGCCAAGAATGTGGAATAATCAGGGTAAAATCACCTTGATTAGACCGACATTGTGAAAAGTGACCAAATTCGCAAGGTAGGTCTTTTATGAATATTTATTTCTCAGACTTCGCGTCTTCAGACCTTCAACAATTGGATTGAATGTGTTTAGGAGATAATAAGAATTGCCTTTATAGTGATATTTAGTAAATGAAATTAGTTTCTGAGTGAAATAATCGAGCTATAACAAGACTAATTTTTCACATTTTGACCATTTCCCTCAAATGGTACGAACCCCCACCGTAAAATTATAATTTTCCCCAAAAAACTTTTTTTTGTAGAATTTAAAACATCAATGTCTATAGAAGCTGTGATAAAAGTATCATTTCTTAGAAGAGCGTACTTTAGGAGATATCAGCCAAAGAGTTTAACCTGTTTTTCATGTCTACCAAAATGGCCGACATGGTCCCTCGTTAAGTGCTGATTTTCTGAGCGAATACTCAAAGCGAATTGTAGTGATTGATCATTTTTAAAACTAGAAGAGTTACCCTGCTTGTGGAACAAATTTGAATGAAATTGGTTTAAATGCGCCGGAGAACGAGCCTCATTCATTTACCCTTTACTGGAGGGCATTTTGGGTTGAATTTGTGGCACATGGGCCAGAACGAACAATTGCCGTTGCTATGGCAACAATGCATTTGATGACCCCAACATGGGGTGTTTTTGTGCACCCCCCTGGGTGGTCTACCTGCACACACAATTTCAAGGTGGGTGAAAAATTTTCATTTCCAACTTTGCTTGATTTTCTCATACACCTGCTCTTAACACTCTCTCCCACCTGATTTCCTCAACTGTTTCATGGGATAAATGAAGAAGTCCTGTTATTGGGAAATCATCCGTCATAGCACACCCACAAAAAAAAAAACCGAGAGACATTGTTTCCATTCCAGATATTCCTCTGGGTTCACAATTTTCCAATCCAGGCAAGTCATGTAAACACATCAAGGACTTGGTTGCTGGAGTAACTGATGGACCACAGTGGATTGACCCAGAAAACTCTGGGATGCCATTTAAAGTGCACTGTGACATGACGACGGATTATGGTACGTATGTATCCACCTACTGCGAATGCATACAGCACATACAGTAAACACCCACATAAAAGAACAAGTGGATTAAGAACCTTCAGGCTGAAATTTGGTCAATAAAGCACCATATATATAAGAACCAATGAGGGTTTATCACATAATTTCAAAACTCATAGGACAAAAAATGATTATCATAGCTGGAAAGAGCTCGTTGAAATTAGTAAAAATGTGAAGTTTGGAAAAGATCGCTTCACAAATTGCAAAGATATGGATTTTCAAAAATCGAAATTTTACATGAAAACCTTTGGAAATTACGCTTGGAGGCAACTCTTTTTGAAAATTCATATCTTCGTAATTTGTGGAGCGATCTTTTCCAAACTTCACATTTTTACTAATTGTTTTGTCCTATGAGTTTTGAAATTATGTGATAAACCCTCATTCAGCCTGACAAATGAAACATGTTTTTATGTAAAACAAAATTGGGTATCAAAAATTAGAAAACAGTGGTGCTGATCTAAGTATGTGTGCTGGACCATTACAAACACACAGTATTTCGCAGAAGGGATTAGAATTGCTAGAGTAGATTTGACTTCATTTTGTTGAGAGTAGCCTAATTTTCTTTAGAGTTTACAGTGATTGCATATTAATTAAACCTCTCAGTAATCTTGATCACTGTACCTCATTCCCAGAAACAATTTTAAAAACATCTTCAGCCTGATTTCTCACTAAGCACCCGATATATAAGAAACGCATCAGCCTGAACCCCAAAATCACTTGTTCTTTTATGCGGGTGTTTACTGTATCGTTGGTGTATGATGGTCCCAAACAAATTGATACGAAAACTTACATTTGACTTGACTGACCATGAGCAACAGGATACGTGATATTCCTTTGAGGGGTGATTATTGTAGAGATAAGTAAGTGACATACACTTCTAATGTCTTCAGAATGCTGCTTATAATAGCGTTGTAATTACTACAGCCTTCCTTAGCTAAAGATGTTGTGAACTGGCAATGTAAATGTTATACGCGAGTGGAAAGTTAACATGTGATTGCTAAATCTGAATAGCATATTTATGGCAGGAAATTAAAGAGTAATAAATCATTCTGAAGGCATAAAGATCTACATTGGTTGCCTGTTAGGCAACGTATTGAATTTAAGATAGCTCTTATTACGTACAAAGCATTAAATAGTTTAGCACCATGTTATATAAGGAATCTCATCTCGCCATATGTGCCTACTCGTTCACTCCGTTCTTCCTCAAATAATTTACTACAAGTAATTAATTACAATCTTAAACGTTATGGTTACAGAGCCTTCTCGGTCTGTGCTCCATTAATATGGAATTCACTTCCGATTAATGTAAGACATAGTCCATCTCTTGAGGTGTTCAAGAAAAAACTTAAAACTCATTTATTTAGGTTAGCTTATTAATATTGCACATATAATATATTATATTATTTCTTAGGATTTTTTTTAATTGCATTACAATACATTGTATTTTAGGCCTAATTTAATGTTTTAATAGTTCTAATTATATATATATATTATTTACTTATTATATTATATTATATATTTATACTGTAAATTATATAAACAGCGCTTTGAGCACAAGAAAAAGCGCTATATAAACAATAAAGTTATTATTATTATTATTATAAAAGTTGATAATTTCTTTCTTTGTAAAATAGTCACCCCTAAACGAATTTGACGTATCATATCGCTAGCTCATGTACTGACACGCTCAGTGGTACACCAACACCCATCTGAGAACATGCAGGAGGCGTCAGGTCTGTCAAGGTCCATACATGACTCAGAATATTCACGAATCATTAACTATAATACCTGAAAATATGACATAATAATACCCACAGCTTGTGTATTAAAATATATTTCTTAATCCACTGAGCACAGGTGGATGGACTATGGTATCGAACTACATCATACCAAGTTCAGGGTCAATTCCAAATCTGTATGTTGCCACTTCGTTTCCTGCCATCGCTAGCTATGCAAACAATTGCACAGTCATATCGTCGACCGCCCTACGCACATTACAAGAGGCCACCTCTTTTGCCCAGTTGAGATTCTACTGTCGTAAAGCAACCGTCGGTCGCACAGTGCACATCACAACAGCTTTAAATGCAACAGGACTTGCTGTAGTGACTACTTTACGTCATTTTCCAAACCAAGGCCAAAGTCCTGTGGCTCGTTTTACGTGGGACCTGACGATACCTCCATATTGTCCAAAAGTTGCTTAAAATGGGGTCCACCTAAATATGGGTGCGATGAATGGGGTAATAGTTTAACGTCCGAAAACAAAGTACACGACCATCCGTTTTTTATTTATGGTGGCCATCACTTCCTTGTTCGCCCAAGTATTAACAGAGTGGAATGTGATGACTTCAATCAAGGACTATCGTCAGGAGATTTTTGGAAGATTTATGTTCGCTAGAGCTGGAGGTCATACTGGGCAATTAACTGATTGCGACTTGCACGTGCTGCATGTAATGTATTACATACTGAAAGTATAGAAGTATCCTAATGACATTCTATTAATATTGTTGTTTCAAATGATTTGGTCACCGAAATAAATCAATTTGACAAACAATTGCACGATAGCATCACCTCAAGGGCATTAATTTACGAAAGAGATGTGCAAAAATTATTGCTTTCGACAGTTAAAGTTAAATAGTTCTCTTGGTTTCTTTAAACTACATATATGTATACACCTAATTGCAGAAAGGTTGTCCACCTCGGAAAAGCACATTTACACATTTGCACATTTACACAATTGCACTTTTACAAGCGCTGAAATACAACTATCCACCTGAAATCTTCTGTATAAGGCCGCGGCATTCTTATGGCAGTATACTTCTACTGAATCTATTGACTCTGGGTTCGCAAAACAAATATACACATGTTGTTGCGAATGTGCAAATGTGCAAATGTGCTTTTCCGAGGTGGACAACCTTTCTGCAATTAGGTATACACCTAATTCAATTAGGCAGTTAGTCACCCTTGACTCACAAAGGTGTGAACCCCTACCCGCTACAACAACAACACCAAAAACAAAAACAACAACAACAAAAACGACAACAAAAACAATAACAACAACAACAAAAAACAACAACAACGACAACAACAATAACAACAAAAACAACAAAAACAACGACAACAACAACAACAAAACAACAACAAAAACAACAAAAAAAACAACAACAAAAACAACAACAACAACAACAACAACAACAACAAAAAAACAAAACAACAACAACAAACAACAACAACGACAATAACAACAAAAACAACAATTTTATATGCACCACTCTTTAAATTATATTACATTTACATTAAACTAATATTTATATGAGGAAGGTACTGAGAAATAACTAAGAAGTTAAAAATGCCTTAGGGCCAGATTACAGATATTAATTTGAATAAATTGAACTAATGTCGGAGGTACAACGGACAAAGCACATTAAACACACACACAGACATTCCAAAAAGATGATAATAATAATAATTTAAGGCAAAACCTTGCCGTTTTGTATCTAATTGACGCATGACGATCAGATCTCTGTTTTGTTTTTGAAGAATATGATGTGAGTCTGAACAAATGCAAGCTCGACATAACTCAATACGGCTTTGAATATCGATACCACAATTTTAAAATGTCATTAAAAACACTATAAAAACTGCAGACAAATTGAGCAAAATAACGAGAAACTGAAACAGTAATATTTACTCGATTGTAATTGGCCATGAAAGACAATGACACGTCAATGTTTTGCCTTAGCGGGTAGGGGTCGATGAACGCATTCAACACTAAATATATTCTTTCCCTACACCCTGTAAGGTGTATTTTGTCACTGCTGGGCGCCATTTTGGATCACAGCTTTATTTTTAAAGGAGGATTTTGTGTTTGGATGTCAATTTCTAGATTCTTGGAAAGAGGTAGGATTATGTTTGGGAGATATCCAGATGTATAATTGTATATATTTTGCATGTAAACCTTTTTGGAGAAATAAACGCTTGAATTTGTGGCCGAATTCGTTTTTTCGTGGTCGTGGTTTAATTCCTACCTTGTCACAGTATACATGTAAGGAGAGAAAAAAATGATTACAATTGAGCTGAAATTCACTCCAGGTGAGAATTTATTCAGAATTTTCAGAGAAATTGTGTTTTTAGCTTTTTCAATGAAACCATTGGCAAAGCAGACATGAGTAGAGCTTGGGCTACCTGTGAGAAGAGGCGGAAAAAGTGTACTTTGCTGCAATCAGAGTCTTGTATATGCCAAAGTTTAAGGCTTTTTGGGGTCTTTCAATAATGTTAAATTTATACAGTAGAATCCCGGTATCTCGAACTCGGTTATCTCGAACTCCCCGTTATCTCGAACACAAACCCATTTCCCTTGGGTCGTTTTTTTTCAGTCAATAGACCTCTTTAGCTTGTATGCAAATTGCCCATTTCAAACCAAGTGATGTAAACATGATATTCTCTGGAGAATTGTTCCTTTATATTTCTGAAATTTATTCGTACATATTGAAAGGACTAATTCTCCAGAGAACACCATGTTTACATCGCATGGTTTGAAATGGGCAATTTACATACGAAGCTAAAGAGGTCTATTGCTATTGGTTATCTCGAACCCCCGCTATCTGGAACAATTGATCGATTCCTATGGGAGCTCGAGATAGCGGGGTTGGGAAAACCTCTTGGAAATCTTCAGTACATGGATTTAAAGTATCATTCATTCAAAAGAATACTAAATTAAGGTCGAAGGTACGTTTTACGATTGTTTTGTTTTCAATCTTGTTGTTTTACGAAAAGTCAACAACATCAAAAGTGCGGGCTTCCTGTTTTTTCATTGAATTCAGCTTTTCAAATGTCTTGATTTTAATCACATTTTCAAAACAAAATTTCATTATTTCAATCTGTAAATGCTTTATTTGTTCCTTTTTAAGCAATCTCAATGTTTATTTGTTTTCGTATTTAATTTAACACACATAAACCACTGCAGAAATATCTGAGCCCCAGGTGGGAAACGAACCCGCCACGACTAAATATCATTATAAAATATAAAGTATTTAGACTTAAGTTTAATATATTGTAAAACGCATCTGGACATTTATGGAAGAGGCGTTATATAAGAAATAAATATTATCATTATTATTTGTTTTCTTGATGAAAGACAAAGAAGAAAATCGACCTTAAATACAAAATTCAGCACGGGATCCCTATATATCGTTGAATTCAGCTTTTCAAAGAGATCAATTCCACACCGAATACCCTCTCATGCGGGTAAAGCAGTTAAAACTGCTGAACAGGTTGATGATATACTTGATCCACTGTACAGCCTCAAGGATAGCTATTGAACTGAACATTCTATTCAACCAGTAATCAGAACATATTGAATAACGGAATATTAAAGTGCTACTTAGACGAAAATCGATCGAAGTTTAATTTAGCTGAAACTTCATTGAATAATTCTTCAAGGGTCTAATAATAACTAGTTAAAATCTTTTTTCGATATTCCAGAGGGAAGTACTATATTTTCATGAATCTTTAGAGGAGTCAGTGACGTCATCTACTCAACCCAACATTCAGCTCCATACATTTCTTTGTATTTTGCGAGTCAAAATATCTCAATGTTTTGTTCAGATAACAGCTCTGCATTGAAGACAACTGGTCAGACAATCAATCCTAAGCACAAATAATGTAAGAAAACTCCTTCACCCAAACTTTTAGCTTCATAGAAATAAAATATTTCAAGAAACTAAACACAAAGAAATGTATGGAGCGAAGCTATGTTGATTGTTAGGGTTGAGTAGATGACCTCACTGACACTTCTAAAGATTCATAAAAATGTAATACTTCCCATAGGAATTTTGAGAAAACACATTAACCAGTAATTGTATGGCTCTTTGAGATTATTTCAGTGAAGTTTCAGCTAAATTAAACTTCGATCGATTTTCGTCTGAGTAGCACTTTAAGACCCCTGGGTCTTAAAGAGAGTGATGTGGTCATCACACTGTGTTACAGTTTAATACTGGAGATGAAGACATCCCAGCCATTGGCTCCACCCCTCGTACCACATTGCAGTTGTCACATGATGTTTTGTCAAGGAGAAAGATGAGTACAAACACTGAGTAGCCTCGTGTCCATGTGAGGCTAGTCAGTCCAAATCCATTGTGATTTTTTGGGGGGCAGCTATTGCTGCATTCAGTCTGTGTTTAGTCATTTGTATATTGTGTTTTTGCATTATACATGTAATAATAATAAATAATAATAATGGTCGTTCTTATATAGCGCATTTCACATTGTCTCAATGCGCTTTACAACCGATGGAGGACTTTTTCGGACTGCATATGAAGGCGCCTATGGCAGCCGAACAGCTTTCAATCATGAGGAGTTAGTAGTCCATGCTCATTACAACTTTGAGAGATTGGGACTACTTTTGGGGTATTTAAATTTTGATGATAGCCATCTCACATTGGTAGTTTTTAGGTAGATTTCTTTAGTTGAAAATTAAAAAAAAAAATCGAATTTTCATGAAAACGAGGCTTTGAGGTCATGGTGGCACACCCTACCCAAATATTTACAAGGACAGATTATTTGCTATAATGGTTTGAATGTCGACCTAACTTTAGGATTCTGTATGTTTTTAAATAGGTTTGCATACCCTTGTCGATATGTGGACACTTCAGTTATGCATGGTCACGAACCACATACAGTTAATTCAGAAAATGTTGTCGGGGATTGACTTCAAGCCTACGCGACTAGACCGAAATGCAGTATGGGTAGATATGATAATTCACTTGCATGCTTTTCGTATTTGGTGACAATGGCAGGTGAATCTGTAAATGTATGCCTACGTGTTTTAAAACAAGGAAACAGAAGCAGATATGATTCATATTCCGTGAGAGACGTTCCTTTTTGATAGTGTATTTATAGTCTCATTGAATTTTACCCATACTCCTTTTCGGTCTAGTCACGTAGGCTTGAAGTCGATCGCCGACAACGTTTTCTGAATTAGCTGTATACGACACATGGTCTCACTTGTTAACAGATTTAAACCAACCATGGCTAAGCCAAGCATAATTAGAAAAAGGTTGCTACAATTGTTCACCAAAAGGGAGCATCTCTCACTAATTCTTGGGATTTCATCGATGGAACTGTGAGAACTTCGCTTTGTACTTTGTTTCGTAATCTAAATTCTGGCGGGAACGGCTACATGACAACATTGTCTCGAACCAGTCCCTCAGCCTTTGCTGTCTTATAATGCTGTCTTCGTCATCGATTCATAAGGTCCCTATTAACCTCCAAAAGGTAAACGCACATAATGTAAGTGGATATGTCTTTGTTGTATAGTAGTACCATTATATTAGGTTTGTTGTACTTTACTCTTATTGTAGATTAATATTTGTATCTCATTTTATACATACGATATATTTTTTTTTTTTCTCTTTTGAAAATTATTATTATCATTAGGTTAGTTACCATTCTCTTATTAAAAATGTTGAAATTGCAGTCAGGATTCATGTTTTAAACCATTCTCTTATTGTAGCTTGTATATCCATATACATTTATGAGCATATCGGCATGGAACATGCACAATATCAGTATTAAAACAGAAAAGTAAAGCGACCTTATTTAACGTTGGTAACTCGTGACAGTCGAAAGTAACCGATAAACTTGAGGCCGACGGTGCACACTTTACTCCCTTCTCTCCATCAGTGCTTCGTTTTCATTACATTATTAGATACCAGTATTACATTATTATTAAGTTGTAAAAAGCATCGTCATGAAACATTCTCGGGGGAAACTCCTTGGGCAAAGCCTAAACAAAACGCAGTTAGAGAGGGATGTGCTGGCCTTCATAGACTGCCCTTCCTCAAAGTTCAAGTGCCTGAGAGGAGGACTAACCAAGCAGCAAGTACACAAGCTGTTGGTGACACCTCGCCCAGCTTTAAAGGCATGCAGGAGGAAGCAAAAACATTAAAGGAAGAACAGTATTTCAAAGATTTCTTTGTGTGAAAGACATCATCCAGGTCATGGGGCAACGGAAAACAAAAGTACAACTAGTGATTAAATTTGTTACAACAGTAAACTCTTATATTGTGAATTAGCTTAGCTTAGAGTCGGCTACGTGCCTGTAGTCATTTCACGCAGTAGTTGATTGTATATGTATGTTCCTCGTATCATTTAAGTACAATAGTTAAGTCCGTAATCTCTCTACATTGATTTCATGAATCAATGAATGTATATGAATCTCAGGTTATGAAAATGAAAGTCATTATGACCGACTATGGGTTAGATACAATGATATTGAATGATCTTCCCCAGCTGTTACACCTGCATTGCACTTGGATGTTGCTATGAATTGTCATATTATCACAATCAAATTAAAGTACCAAAGTAATAAGTAAGTAAATTGCATAGATGTACTGATATGCATAATGCATTCATTTTCCAAATTCTGTTCTTTAAGACCATTGGCATTATAACATTACATATGTATATGTAAAGGTTACATACCTTATACCTTGGTGTATTCTTTTTTTGCACATGACATCATCGCAATGCCAAAATCCTAAATATTAAATCCTAAATAGCTACTTTTTATATATGTTTTAGGATAAACATATTCTTGGATAATTTCACGTCAATATAATGAAACGTCAATATGGTATTTTGCCTTTGAGTTACATAGTTTTGAGTTTGTGCTGGTGTGCACTGCATTATATTTGCTTTGTATCATGAAAATGCATGTTTTTGAGCCTAATTAATTATTCTGTCATCAAAATTCCCAAAAAGTGATATTTAAAGTTATGAGAAGGGGACCTGTTTCATATTACTAGAAACTAGCAGGCTTTGGTGCTGTACGTGAATAAGCCGCCATCTTGGTTGACCAAAGTTGTCAACCACGTCAACAGAGAACACAGAACACAGAACAACCAGCTACAAAAACTAAAATAATTGACGAAGAATATTATTCCGCATCCAGTGGGGAAGATACTTGTAAGAAAGATGATATCAAACTCAAAGAAATATGCACAGCTATCAATGAACGCGAAACAAAGTATGTGTTTGGTGCAGAAGAGAACGAATCAAATGAAGACACTGCTGACATCCGACATCCTTACACGAATCAAGAAAACAAGAGAACATGAGAGGAAGACAGGTAATTTAACAAACAGACATGATTACATCGAACATTGACATCGGATGAAGACTAGTATTGCCTTATAGGCTTTTAGTTCAGTTCACGTTATTAGTAAATAGACAGATTAAGCATCACGTTTAAATTCTTCCCGCAAACGGTAAAGCAGCTGAGACACGGCCACGTTTTCATCGATCGTTTCCTTGTATTTCACGTGAACTCTTAAAATCCTTCTCACAAGTACTATTTTATTTATCTACTGTTATTTATTCGCAACGTTAGCATATCGAGTTATATTATAAGATTGAAAAACTGGTGAATTCGTGTGAGCCAGCAAAAGCTGATAATTTATATATAGGAATATATTTTATTCTTAGAAATCTAGTATATTTTTGATATGTTGTTGTTGTAGGAAACCTGTGTTATGCTGCGGCAACAGATTTTCCTCTAAAGAGAGTTTTAAATATCATATACGCAAAAAACATGTAAGTAAATTATTTGCATATGCCATTATAAAATAATTACAATATAACGCACGCTCTGATTGGTTAAATCAGCACGCAGCACAGTAGCACTGCTGCCAGAACACTCGCAAAGTGTCAACTGACGTTACACGTTTGCCGTAAACGTGATCCATTATATTGTTTTGTTCTCAATTTCACCAACTGAAACTAATAGGTAAGGAGCGACCCCATTTTTCCACGTAGGGGATGGGGTGGGAAGCGTATATACGCAGGTAGTGAAATAATCGAAGTCATCCACAAATTTGAAAGTTGACTAATTTTAGCAGAATTATCATTCCACATTTTAACACTTAAAAAGTGTTGGATCATCGAAAACGGTGTGGAGACCCTGGTGTATGGGCCATACTGCTGGATGAAATACTGGCAAATTAGAATGCTATCCGGCGGCAGCTTTCAATTTCTCCTGGATGAAGCCGCTCAAGCTGGCTGATCCTGAAAGTAATAAAGGCCAGGCTCACTGTGCTTGATGACTGAGCGTCCCAGCCAGTGAACCTCCAGGGACCACACCAGGTCCATTGCTCTGCGGCATCCTCCCTCCAGCTCACTGGGGTGTATAGATAACGGACGCCAACACGAGAGTCCCATACACGTTGTACGATTTAACCTCCTTTTGCAAAAAAAAAAACCCTCTATTTTCTAGGCACGGAATTTGTTAATTCCTGAAATTTTGATTTTGGAATATCGGAAGTCATTTTGGACCGTGTTGAATGTGATTGTCCAGTTGCCAAACTTTAAAAATTTAGAAATTTGTGTTAATGAAGCTATTTAACATCCTCCATTCAGTATTAACCTGCAACAATAATTGAGGGGAAGCACGCCTTTGTAATTACCTCTACAAATGGTTAGACCGTCGCGTGGTTCGGATGACCACGTAAAATGGCGGACGCATCCATTACATTGATTATGTTACATGTTCATTTACTTGTGTGGCTAGGTGACATTTCAAAGATAGATCATGACGATCCCGATATTGCATTCCGGTCTGATAAACTGCAGCCATCGAATGAAAGCTGTCTTTTCTTGAGGAGACAAGAAAACTCCTCTCATTTCTCTCGTGTCAACAATGAATCTGTTCTTCATCTCTTTTACCCTCGGGATTCATTTGAGAGAAATCTTCGAGCTTACATTTCTACAATACTTCCAACGTTGAAATGTGGAATGGACTTTCAATCAAACAACTGACGGGAAAACATGATCTTAAAGTATGTTGCTGGATACGTGTCCAAAACCCATCATACCATTGATTCAGATTCTTTATATACCTACAACAAAATAAGGAGGAAAAGATCTTAAGGGGTATGGAGTTCTGTTTGGCTATATGTCTCCAAACACAAGGCAAAAATGACGTTCAAGACATTTTAATTTACAAATGTTATTGCACCACAACCATTGATATATCATTTTCAGTCTCATGACACCATTTGTCACGTACGAGAAGAAAAGTGCCCAAAGCCAAGCACCAACTTCCTAAAAAGAGAGATATTTGAGGATATTCAGTCCATACTATTTTAAGAGTACTTAATTAAATATGAAAGATAAAGAGATCGCACGTACGCGATCTGCGATGTTTTTGAGCTAATGAAAGCTCAGAGATGGTCATTATTTTACGCTTTTTTCGAAGGTAATGAGAGCGGTTTATTCACAAATTTATGACAGGCAACCGTGATGCACTTTTATTGTCCACAATATTACGCTTGTGGTCACAATCGAGAGCTAACACCGATTACACCAGTGTTTACCTCATGTTGTTAACACTGGTGTTACACTGTTTTTAGTGTAATGCATTCGCACTCAATCAATAAACACTAACTAGCAAGTCTGGTAACAGTAATTCTGATTGTTGCGAATAGAATAAAATTCTCGCAGGAACAAGAGCCTTCATCGCTCAACAGATCTTAAGGATACGTAACTATTGAAGAAGGATAGTGCTGCTCCAAAACATTGCATTAAGGTTTCGCCGCTTCAGAGTAGCGCAAAGTCGAAGAACACTGCAAAGACGAGTTGTTTGCAGTCAAAAGCTGAGTATAAATCAGTTCGACACTTTATACTCAGCTTTTGATTGCAAACAACTGGTCTTTGTAGTGTTCTTCGACGTTACACTACTCTGAAGCGGCGAAACCTTAATGCAATATCAGCAATATAACATAGAAAAACACATAATCAAC
This sequence comes from Actinostola sp. cb2023, assembly GCA_033675265.1. Taxonomy (NCBI): domain Eukaryota; kingdom Metazoa; phylum Cnidaria; class Anthozoa; order Actiniaria; family Actinostolidae; genus Actinostola; species Actinostola sp. cb2023. The sequence continues at coordinate 298,770 of JAUJYZ010001011.1, forward strand.
TGCAAGAATCAGCAAGAAAAGCATGTCTCAAAACTGACCATTGTAAAACCTTGCTTCCGCCATCTTGAAAAGTAAAAGTGTGAAAAGTGATACAGAGAGTGCTTTGCAATCGTAGTGTGACCTCTGTCCCTCCCCGATGTGTGTATTTTTGTAACGGCCCTGGAAAGAAGTCTGTGTCAGACTTGAAGGTACAGAGGTTCGTATTGCCGATGAAAGCCACACAAACCTTCCTCTTGGATGCAGATAGCGATGAGTAAGAGAAGGGAATGGTAGTGTGATTTATCGGACTTGTATTGGACTACAGTTTACCGAAAGAAATGTGGCATTATGTCTAGTTTCGAGAGATTTACGAGCAGTTTAGTGGGACCATGTGAGTTCGCTGGCGGCCATCAGTGACCAACCTTGTATATTTTCTTACTGGTAGGTAAAAAAAATAAAACCGCCATAACTCTCTCAATTTCAAGCGGAATGGCCTAGAAATTCCTACTGAGGTAAAGGACAACACAAGGAACAATTTTTTTATTTATTTATTAAAGTACACCAGAACAAGAAAGCCCATACATTTATTGCATTTACGCCACTGATACTGAGCTTGGGCTACCTGTGGTATTAACTGAGTTACAGTGAAATGTTCGAAATATAATTTTAATCACGGTAAATATAAAAGCAAAAATATATTTAGCTAGATCTTCCAACGCTTGCGCTGTCCATATCGAAACACTGATCGAAACGTGGTAAAGACCTACTAGTCGACAGCCTTGGTCATCGCTATAATGTAAAGAGGACTTTGAAGCGGAGCATCCACTGGCAACCGATGTAGTGTCATCATCATCATCATCATCATGTTCCACACAACCACAGTGGGACCATTGGTACAGACGTTGCAGTTAAAGCAGCCAAACGAAAGCAGCCAAAGAAATGGCATCCACCAACATCTTCAAGTCTGCATCAGCTATCGTTGATGAGGTAAGATTCATGATTAGTAAAGCTACATATTCTTTCAATGAGTGATTGCATTTACGAGTACTTTACGGATTCCTATTTATTATATTGGACATTGGCTATAAATTCAATCACTCTACCATTAATAATCATTGTCTTATTTAATGTTTTAGGTCTATCTAGAAGAAGTAGGTGACCAGCCCTGTCCTGCCCTATCGAAACCTCAACAGATGGCCGGTGCAGCGAACCTATTCCGACAGAAATTGAGACCAGAAGACCCTCAAGATTTGTTATTCGTCCTCGAAGAAGACCACATCCCCGAGGGATTCTTACGAGGCGATATTCAAGCCAGTGGTCGTCGAAAACCTAATATTTGCATCAGACAAGCAACTGGCTTACCTTGCAAAGGCCAAGACTTGGTACATAGACGGTACGTTTAAGTTGTGCAGGCACCCTTTCGTCCAACTACTCTCCATCAACGGATTTGTACAGAAAGAAGACTATGCAAAGCAGGTACCGTTGCTCTTCGTTCTGATGTCTGGCCGAAAGAAGAAAGATTACAAAAAGGTAAATAACGAAATGTCTATATTTTGTTTGTAACATGTATTTTTTTGTAACATATTTTGTTTTCGTTTTTCTTTATTAGGTTCTGAGGAAGGTGCTATCTATCCTACCAAGTGAACCAAGGGTAAAGGAAGTTGTTTTAGACTTTGAAAGGGCACTCTGGTCGTGCATTCGGAAAGAGATGGTGGAAGTGAATCTTGTGGGATGTGCGTTCCACTGGATGCAAGCTGTATGGAGGAAGGTACGTTTATCAAGAGGGATACACAATTAAATTATGGAAAATTATGATCATTGCAAAACTGTGACCACCGATGATGTATTCGCATACTTTAATAAGATGGAAAGATAATACGAATCCGATAATCCTGAGTCCTGAAATACATTATCGGTGGTCGCTACGGAAAGTAATTGATTTTGTTTTTAATCAGATTCAGGCACATGGGCTGAGCACACAGTACGAAAAAGACAACGGCACCTACGAGTTCCTTCATAAGATCTTGGCGCTCCCGTTCTTGCCAGCTGAAGCAATCCAACCAACATGGCAGCAACTGAAGGGAAATGCTACCACGCCCGCCCTTCGAAACGTTGTGAACTATGTAACTGACACCTGGATTGAAGGAAATACCTGGCCCCCATCTGCCTGGAGTGTATATGGGCGATCCATACGAACCAACAACGACCTGGAAGGCTGGCACAACGCCTTGAACAAGAGAGCCTCTGGTAAAGCACAGCTGCCAATGTTCCTGCTTATCAAACTTCTCCACAACGAAGCATCGCTGGTAAGCCTTCTGATCCGCCTGGTATCAGAGAAGAAGCTACGCAGGATACAGCGACGGAAGTACAGACAACTGCAATCAAAGATATTTGAGCAGTGGGCAGCTTACGAAGCAAACGAAAAAACTGCAATCCAACTACTGAGTGCCTGCTCACGTCTCTGTGCTGGTCCTTGCTGAACGTCTGAAAAACAAAACAAAACAAAAAAAACGGATCTTCTAAGAACCACAACGGCTCCTTTAGGAGCCACCAAATAGAGGAAGCACTCACCATCTTACGAAAGTGCAACCCATAAATGGAACTAGAGTTCTTTTAATTATATAAGTATTTCAAAATTCCATCTGCAAATAAATAGTTAATAAAGTTATTATTTATTGAATAAGGTGATCTCTGATTTGAAGGATTTTAATGTAGGAGCTTTCGGCTTCCAGACTGTAATGAACTGCGGTTCAAAGTTTCTGTATCAGCATTCCATGACACTTTAAACTCCATCGACCCTAAGATATCCTTCACCATTGAAACAGAGAACAACGGTCAGATCGCCTTCCTAGACACCTTGGTTAGCAGAAAAAATGGTACCATAATTATTGACGTCTACCGGGAATCTACCCATACCGACAGATACCTGGACTTTAATTCCCATAATGAGAAGAACCACAAAATTAGTACTGCATCCACTCTTCTGCATCGTGCATCTAACCTCCCCAAGTACAACTGAGGGAAAATCTAAAGAAATCACATATGTAACGGACACCTTGTATTGAGAGTTAATGGATATCCGCCTGCCTTCATCTCCAACATCCTAAAAAAGAGACCATGCGCAGAAGAACCCACCCCCTCACCAGAGGAGGGTGGTTTTCAATCTAATTGATCCACCAGTTAATACAAGCTCTGGTTTCGCTTGTCTTCCATACATCAGTGGATTAACTGATTACTGTTTATTACTATTTTCAAGGTCTGCTCGAGTTGGGTGACTTGTACAGAAGAGCACTCTTAAGTTATGACAACAGTGAGTAAGATCACGACAGAAGGGAAGATCACGACAGTGAGAAAGATAATGATAGTCGGGAAGATAATGACTGTGTGATAGTTGATGACATTAACAGTCATTTCTATGAAAGATTTCACAAACACCTGAATCGTGTAAGACCTTCCCACCTGCCTCTGAAACCGTCTTCCCTCCAAGCGTATCTTAAATCAATATTTACAAAAAGTGACGATTTTGTTAAAGAACGCAAGGAGATTTATGCCACTTCTGCCAATACAAATGTGTTTAAAGATTCCAGAATCCGTTCTTAAATTGAGATATAGCTAATGACATATTGGTAAGTAATTAGAATGTGTAGGTCACATATATGCGAGCACCAGTTCAGTGAAATATGACTGTTAGCGAGTGAAGAGTTATGGGGAAGAAATTAAGTCCATTTAAAACCACCTCGGCGCTGATTAGAAGGGAGAAAGAGCTTGTATGGAGGGCATTAACTCAACGTGAATGGGAAGACAGTCTCCATCAATCCTGAAGATGAGAAACTTGATTTGGTACATCTAATGAATTCAAAAACAAAGCCAATGCAGGTGATGGTCTTGAAAAATTTAGTATCAAAACTCAAAAAAGGCAATAATCACCATTATGTTGATCTTGTAAAAGACATTAGTAGTCTATTTAAAAACTCACTTGGGCCAACCAATTACGCTCTCCTGGACGATATCTTTGGACTAGCAAGATAAACCACTGCAGCATCACATTCGTCTGAGACAAAATTAGAGCCTGGTTTAAACGAAGATGTTGTGAGTGATGCAGCTATTGTATATAAAGGATTACTAGTGAACGAAGGAAGTGACGGTGCGCAATGCTTGCGATACCTCCATCTAAAAAAAGCAAAGGATGGGAAAGTAGTCTTAGTAGGACATGCTTCGAGTCCCGACGTCGATAGCTGTAA